>NW_027019306.1:4330695-4568651 GCF_013076305.1 Rhopilema esculentum
TTAACACAACAATTTCTGAAAATTAAAATTTCTCATGAATTTTAAAACAAAAAACGTTTAATTCGTTAACTAGATTCGATCACAATCGACACAATGTTGCAAATATTTAGAAGCCTGTTAACTTCTTTAGCCCAAGCCCACAAAAGTGAGAAATTCTTAAAATACTTTCAACACTCAGGCAGTCAAAGGCTCAAACTGCTTTTACCTCATTTCATTCATAGACTTTTGCCATTATTGTATCTATTGATGACAGTTTGTGGCAATGGAAAGGCTGGATTATTACCTAGAAATTTTATTCAAGTGACCCCCCAGAAACCCCTTCTCCTCAGCACGTCCTAAGATAAGTTTTTCCTAGGAGAACCGCAACCTGACCACAGTGGTCTAAAGCAAATTATCAAAAATTTGTTAAAGCAAAAATGTGACGTCTTAGAATAAAAAACAACGCAATTTATCATTCTTTGACAATAATGTATCTTTAAACCCTCTTTGGTTTTCATTTTCCTTTATGGATTTTTCAACTTTTGGCAAGGCAAAGTTTTTTCCGCAGGGCAAAAATACAGTCAAACAAAAAATATGAAGTGACGCCCCTGACTGCACCCCTGACTGCACCCCTGACTGCTGATGAAACACTCCTTTTTGGTATTAGCGATTTGAGAAAAATTGATAGAAAAAGTATTGAATAATATGCTAATGAGATTGAAGATGAATACGAGGCCAGGAATCAGAACTGTCTAAAATAGCATCCAGAAATCACCCCCCCCAGAAATGATTTACCCATATAAATGAAATGTTTTTTGCATTGACTGAAATATATTTCTTTGTATTATATTATATTGAATTATATTTCAGAATTTAAAACTTTTGAACATAACGGGGACATAGCTAAAATTTCGGACAAATAATTTCTGTCCAACAGTTAGATCGTCCGAAATTGTCGGATTTTATGTATCTGCCGGGCCAGCGAAACGTATTTGAAAGAAGAGGGGCCAAAAAAGTTTAATTGTGGAAGGGATTAGAAAAGGCCATGCCTAGAAACTGCATCTATAATATATTATAATATGTAGGTAACTTTCGAGCTTGAATAATGACACTCATTTTTTTATAAGAAACAAAGATCGATGTTGAGTACTCCAGTTTCTTAATGTTCTGGAAATTTCAATACTCACTGTTTCTTAAGAGTTTCTTGATAATGGTGTCATGAATGATGTTATGAAATGTTCGTGACCTTTTTTTCACTTCAAGAAAGGCCGTCTGAATAATCATGTTGTTGGATTTTACAAAATTTCGTTGTTCTCAGTTTTATCGCGATTTAATAGTTTCTGAATTTTTTTCCTTCGAGTACTGAAGTTCTTAAATTTTTCTGACTGTCCAGTACTCGTTTCTTATAGCTAGTTTATCATAAAAAAGAGTGTAACCATAAATAAAAACACACTTACCTTACGAATGAAAAAGCAGTTCGTCTCACTCAACAGCTTTTGATGTAACTTTGGATGTTCCTACAAAGACACAAGATTTTCATTCCCATCAAAGCTTCTGGATAAACAAAGAAGCGGAAGCTAGCTAGGATGTCCACTATATCCAGTAAGGACCAAAAGCCGTAACCCCCCCTCGGTAAATTCTCGAATAAGCCCCGGGGGATATAATGCAGATATATTGGGATATAACTTTTGCTGTCTAGGCAATTGGGGGTGATTTGTAGGGGAGGGGTGCTAGTTCGAGGACTTACGGTAAACTTTTTCGTTTTCATCAATGTTTATACAAGTTACGTTTTTAGCTGAATAAAGAAATCAAGGAATGTATTTGAATAAATTATCGTTCAGATAACATGTTACAACTAAAAATAGAAAGTACGGTACTGCTCTAAAGGGTTCTGTTTGGGGTTCCTTAGATTCAAAATGTCTGAGACCACTCTTGAATTGAAAGAAGAATCTTTTCTGACGATTTCCGGGTTATAATTCCAGTTATTGGGTAGGGGGTGGCTGCATATTTGCCCTGCAGAAAAAAAATTGCCCTGGCAAAAGTTGGGAATGTTGGGAACTGGCCCTCAGTTCCCGTAACACTAAAATTCCCGCTTAGTTCCTTGCTCAGTGTGTCCACAAGTTCACCGATGCTTTGCCTAACCTTGGGAAGTCGAGCAAGAGAAAGTTTTTTAATGAGTGAGGCAACCCTCCATCCTGGATTCAAAGAGCATGCGCTCATTTTCTTCAACACACTTTCGATATACACACTAGCATTTCACATTAGAAATTTGTCGAAAGTTGAGAACAAATTAAGAGGCCCTATATGGGGTGTTTGAAATATGAAATAATTGAGATTTTCGGAATGAAAATATAAATATTTAGGTTTTTTAGTCTTGAAATATGAAATGACTTATTTAACCGAATACCTCTTTAGATGTTGTGTGAGAATTATCTATTTGATAACAGCATTGACTCAAGTGACTATTGATCTGTAGACCTGTTAAGATACCAACCATATTACACCTGGGTTGTTCTTCTAATTTTTTCAAT
Source organism: Rhopilema esculentum (assembly GCF_013076305.1). The sequence continues at coordinate 4,333,206 of NW_027019306.1, forward strand.
CTTTTTAGGGGTTTAAAAGGCTTTTCATACTTCACGTTTAGGGAAAAATACCAATAGCATAAAATCTACCGCAAATACTTTTGGCTTATATTATTTCAACGAAATAGATATAAACATGTTTTTATCTATATTGCTTGTTCCACATATTCTTACAAGAAATTATTCTCAAGACCACCAAACCACTGTTTTGTAAGCCATTCAAGATGCAGGATTGATTTGCTGATAATAATATTCAAAAAGCTATTGTTCATTCTTTAATTTTTTCATCGGTAGCCAACATGTTCACCAAAAAGTTATTCTTATCTTGAAAATGTTGTTTCTAACCATATCTTTGAATTCAGTATGGCGCCAATAAGTAATGCTAAAGTGATTAAAAGTTACGCGATCAAACTATAAGGCAATATTATGAAAAGCCACGAACGCGCAATAGTGAAGAGAATTTGGTCCACTCCCACTGTTTTTTTCCAACTGGATGGAAGTTTAAATCATAAAAGTAAAGGCCACTGATCTTTTTAAGCCTTGAAAGCATTCTGGTAATTGACCAGTAGTCGCTTCACTGTAAGAATGAAAATTGCACGGTCAGCAAAATTGCGACATTCGAATTTTTCAAATCTGATGATACCATCAAAAAAGCTTGTAACGTGGACGTGACTTCCGGTCTTCTGCCAAAAGGTTCCCAAGGCTTAATGATTTAAACCTTAAAAAAATTTAGACCCAAATATGCAAAACTATTCCATCAAATTTTGGCCCAAATAGTCCCGTTTGCAGTGTCTTAGTTTTCTGGCGAGCGATGCTTGTCTTTTTAGTATGGTTTTTGAATAAGACACAGTGGGTGTAATATTTAAAGGTGAAAGGAAATCAGAATCAATTTAGAAACCTATTCCACCCAGCCCAAGACCACTCTGACAATTTCTACTTAGTGTCACTGGTAGTCTGTATCATTTCACTTTTGGGGTAGACAAATTACAAGCGTAACCTACTTTCTTGTAACAGTTACATAAGAAAACAACAAAACCGATCTGTTGGTAGAAAACATTTGCCCCGCAAAAATCAGGTTTGCCCTGCGAAAAGGTCCTACTTTCGTGGTTGGGGGGGGGGAGGGGGCTGAACCACCCCTCATACCCCCTCAAGTGACGCCCCTGACGTATGATTTTGTTGGTAAACGGCAGAGTACAAATTTCAAGCATTTAAAACATCTCAGCGAGGCTTTTTATCGTGCAATATCATTCATCGTGATGGTAAAGAAATAGGCCCTATAAGGGGGGATGACATTATTCCATATTTCATGATGATATCTTGCAATTATTTCATTTTTAAAAATTATCAAACAAAGTATTTCGAAATTTTCAAATGCTCCATTCTGCCTTCAGGTCTCAGGAAAAGTTGGACCGACTCAATAAAAAATGGACCGAGTCTTCAAAATAAATCTTTGCAGCTAAATATATTCAAAATGTATAAAGAATTTATTCAGAAAAAAGCCAAAGGGCCCCGTACTTGGGTATAAATAGAGAATTCATTCTCTTTGGAACTGTGGTGATCATTTGGTACTTTTGTGGGGAATCAAGGGCACCGGAGCTACGGGGGCAGGGGCCTCCGTTGGCCTAGTGGTACAGGGGCAGCACGGGGGCAGCACGGGGGCAGCACAGGAGCAGCACGGGGGCAGCACAGGGGCAGCACGGGGGCAGCAAAGTGCCCTTTTATCAAGAAATTGATTTCAGAGCAATATTAATTCGTATTAATTCGTATAAATATTTTGAATGCTAATGAAATTTAGGTTTCAAGCATCTCTTAATATCTTCGTGCAAGACAAAAGTCAATATTTTCCATATTAATGAGAACTGAAAATCGATTTGCAAAGAAATTTGTACACGCAAAGTATTTTCGTTGACAACTCTTCAACCTTCATGATCATGCTGAACAGATTTCAGATTGTTACCAACGCTGGCTAACATCTATTTGATATATCAATCAAGGCATCAATGAGGTCCTAAATTCAAGCAAAGTCGAAGGAGCCATGGGGGCACAGGGGGCACGTACTCCCTTTTCCCCAAAATGTTAGCTTACCTGCCCCTTTGCAGTTCACCGAGTTGCTCTTTTTGCCAACTGCATAACCAAAAAGAGCCCTTGAATATACGAAATGAGCAAAGGGGTGACCTTTTGGGTTGATGATCTAAAATGTTTCTTTTCGATCTGCTTTTAGAAACATCAAAAAACAAGCTCACAACAAGAGTTACCGAAAGGTGGTAGCGATGGAAAATTGGCCATGGGCCTTGAGGTTTCCAGTTTGTGAAAGCCGAGGGGAAAATCACTTCAAAAAATCTCGTACACCTTTCGTGGGAATCCTATTGTTTTATCTGGAAATCCCCAAAAATCCTTTTGTTTCAGGGAAAATCTCGTACGCTATTGGCAAGAGTGAATTGCCCTTCGGTGAAAGCAATTAGTAAGACATTCTGAAATGAATCTTGTGATAATTTAGGGGCATGGTCGCCAAAATTTTTCTGCACCCTTCGCTCGCAAAGAGTCTCCCCTTTCGATTCTGCAGCAAGGCCTCCGAAACCTCTCGGCGGCACTACACACAACTAAGCCAGAAAATTATATCTATATCATCGTAGCCAGGTTCTAGCCACCCCTGATGGTTGATGTTGGGTTAAATGAATTTCCGAGAATGACGTTTGTCTGTAGTATTGACTGAAATGTATTTTTATGGATGTTCTCCCATTATGAGTCTTTGAGCGTAACAATGCGAAAATTCCCTAGGGTCCCGCTCCAGACTGCCGACCTTCTTAACCTAGAAAGGGTCTTCACCTACAACCAGGCTTCGTCATTGGCTAAAGGACAATTCCCGATCTGTTTCGACGGCAAACTTTGATACCCCCAGGTGCCCTTTCTGCAGTTCCTGCCCCCACCGCATCTTGAAGCTTCCGGTGCCTCTGTGGGGAATCTAAGGACATCGGATGAAATATTTATCTTTATTTTGTTCATGGAAACAACTAAATAAATTCGAAACATATATGTACCAAAACTAATAATCAAAATCTCTTGTGTGGAGGGTACAACCAGAAGGGTACGACCTCCATTTGAAAAAATCTTCAAATTCTTTTGTACAAAATTTTTGACTTCAGATTCGGATTAAGAGCAATGATTTTAGTCTACTTGGAAATTTTCATTGTGATATTGCTCACTATATTGATTTTATGGCGACATTAAGATAAAAATTTTTTAAGAGATTGACCGTGATTTGCGACTACGGGGGTAAAGTTTCACCCGGAATGATTGTTGCGGTCAAATTCCTTGCAAATTTTCAAACTTCATTTCTCAATAAAATCTAAATTACAAGCACAAACAAAATGAAAAATTGTATCCAGCCTAAATCAATTGTGATAAAACTAAATCTGAGCTTAAAAAAGTCGTATAATTTAATTTGGAGAAATTTCCAAAACGAGGTCTATTTCGTCACTTGTACACTTGCATACATTCCGTGAAGTATGAAAAGCCTTTTGAACCCCTAAAAAGGTTGCAATATTTAAAAGAACAATCCAGCGTAATATGGTATCTAAACAGCATTGGCGGATCTACAGGGGGGGCCGGGGGGGCCATGGCCCCCCCCAAACGATTCGACAACGAGAAACTTTGAATGAAAAGACAGTAAATACATTAACTAAACATGTAAATTGATAAGGTAAAAGTTTTTGCATAACAAGAAACTAGTTGTTTATATAACTAACAAACCAAAATTACTTATTACATTACATGAGAACACTAACTGCGAGCATAGAAACATGAGAGCTTTGATTGAGTAATTTTGTGGAAATCAGTGATCCCAACTGATGTCAATATATTCAGAAAAGAATTTGAAAAGGAAGTAGCTATATCGTAGCAAAAACGTTATCGGAGATTTTGCCTTTGAAACGAAAAGCTACATGCGAGCTCATTTTGCGCGAGAAGTGGTGTGTTTCAATGTTGAGTATTGCGATATAATAGCAACGTCATTTTGTCCATCTTTTAACTACTTACAGCTTTAATGGGATTCGTCTTGATTTTAATGCTGCGAATGAGTCAATGAGTTTATCGCTCGTTGGTGTTCTGTCACGGTGAACTTGCAGAAGAAGTAGGGATTCTAATCTCTCCTCAGACATTGTTGACCGAATTGCTGTCAGGGTACTATTCAGTTTAGAAAATAGTCGTTCGGGTTCTGCTGTTGTCACCGGTAGCACAGTGAGAATGTTGAGTAATGTATGCAAATTAGGAAATACATCACCTTGGCAGTCGCCTAAAGCGCCGATAGCGGTATTTGCTACTGTACTTGTTCCACGTGACAGCCATTGCTGCTTCCAAATTTCATACTCTCCTTCAACAATGGACAAGGGGTCTAAAAAGACTCCGTATTTTAGTGCTGCAGGCAAAATATCTTGCCAAGTTGATTCTTTGACGAAACAAGGCAGAATTCTTGTAAGCGTCGCAATCTTCTGCTGATGGGGACCAAATCTTGCTTTCATATCTCCAGCCACTTCATCAAGAAGAGGTAAAAACACATTGATACGATAATAATCAATGGCTTTTTGATTGGCTTCACCTGCATTTGATCTGAACCTGGATTGACTGACTGCTCGAGGAATTGCGTGCATCTCTTCTCTGGTCACTCCAATATTTTCGCCAAGAAGCATTGCCTCTTCAAACATCGAAGCAAACTCATTTTCTTCACCTTTACGCCACGTGTAAAGCTTTGACTGTGTCGCAGAAATCGTCGACATTGCTTTCACAAGATCGCTACCAATTTGTTGCAAAGAACGGGACACTGGGCGAAGTACAGCAGACACTTTCTCGGCCAATACTAGCGCTACAAGGAACTGAGGGTCTTGCAAACTTTTTAACAATCTCCTGGCATCTTTTCTTGTATCTAATGAGTCCCAAGCGAGCATTTCCTCCAAGCACACAACGATGTAAGGCAAAAGCTGTCGTGCAACCAAAACTGATTCATGACTTTCGACAAATCTTGTTTCACAGAGGGTCACCAACTGCCGTCGCTGAAGCTCTTCAATTGATTCTCGTGCTATGACTGCTTGCAAATAGCTGTTTCTTTTCGCATGCTTGAAGAAATTGTTGATATCTTTGATGTCATCCATGCAATGTCTGATTGCTGGTATCTTTGCGGCTCGAGAACAACTTAGATTTAGCGCGTGCATGCAGCAGTGGAAGTAGTCAGCGAGTGGCGCAGCAGATTTGATAAAGGAGCAAACACCAACTCGCTCACTGGACATCGATGCAGCACCATCATATCCTTGACCAACGAGGTACTGCAAATCCAACCCAAGCTCACTTATATGGCGGAGTAGAGTCTCCCCTATTGCCTTGCCACATAGCTTAATTTCATTGTGCTCTGTTTCATCTGATTGGTCACTGCTTTTTATGTCTGCAATCAGGTCTAAAATTGCGACCGGTTCTTCTTTGATAATTTTTGGCACATTTTTTGTGTCAACGTAACGAATTGCAATGACCAACTGTTCTCGTTTCGCACAATCTTGGGTTTCGTCGGCCATTATTGTTCAGAATTTTGCATTTTTTACATCTCTTACTATGTCCTCTTTGACAATATTTCCTGCACAGGCAATTAGCTCGTTTTGTATCGTTTTGCTTACCAAAGAAGCATTGCGTTTGCAAGATTTCAAGTGATCTTTCAAGTTTGTATCTCCTCCCCGTACTCTCAATCGCAGCAATGCCCTGAAGTTTCCATCATTGTGCTTGGGTTCCATCCCAGTTGAATCTACTGGTCCATCATCACGATGGCCTCTAAGCGCAATATTTTGCCTGGCGCATGTTAGAAGGGTGTCGATGATGGGAACCAGCGCAGTCCTGTTCCTTTCAATCTCTTTCTGCCTTTCAATGTTCATTATTGATCGAACGTCCTTCTCACTCCCAGGTGTTGCACGGCTCAAGAACTCCGTGTACTTTATGGCACATGTCTTATGAAAAGATGTTTCTTGGTGACTTGTGAGGGCTCCATTTTTCCCTGTCAAGTCTGAAAAGTTTACAAGAGGCTTGTTAACAAGTTTGCCCATTGACTGGCCTGCTCCACCTCCGTATTGTGCACCTCTTCCACCTCCACTCTCGCACGTCTTGAATAAAACGCAATACACACACCAAGCACCGCAACATTTTGGCTCTCTGCTGACAGCTAGCCAGGGGAAGGTTTTCAAGTGATTTTCACCCAGAAAACGCTTCGTTGTCGAGGACATACCAACCATGAGCTGATTCTTTGGTTTTTTCTTTTCAGAAAATGGATATTCATCCCTTCTCTGCGGCACCCACCTCTTCGATAAATATGCTTCCCTTTCGTTATCTGTCAGCTGTTCTCCTCGTTTTGTTTTCATTATAGCTCTACCAATGTCATATCTATCAGATATTGCAACATTTACTTGTGTCGCCATACAACAGAGGTCTGGGTGTGTTTCCTCTTCAGGACAATCCTGGACTACCGCAACTTGGCTTTGTGTGTCGAATTCTTCACCAGTAGATTTTGATTCAAATTCTTGGCAAGTGGTAGTTTCACATGTTTTAGAGATTTCAGGGTTATCTCCAACTGAACTGGTGCGGCTACTTTTTGAGAAGAATGATTCAAGAGTTCTTGATTTCTTTGGCGGACCAGACATTTTAATCAAACCTCCAGTCGGCTTTATTCTCTCGCTTTCAGTGAGGCAATAAGTTGCAAGTGGATGTGTAACACAAGAATTATGATAAGCCTAAAACAATAGTTCAATGCAAAATTAGATGTGACCGGATCTCGCGGCTCATATGGACTATGGTTTAACACAAATCATGACTGCGATCATGAATGAATGACGTCTGCAAACGTTATGGTTGAGAAAGTTATGGCTAAAATGGGTTACAGTTCAAACATTGTTCATCGTGTTATTGCGATTGTGATACCCAAAAAGCGTCACTATTTCCAACAAAAGCAAAACAGTACCTATAACTACTCAGCTTTGCCTGTTATGCTGCGATGAATTTTTGGTGACTACCCATTTTGAAAATTTACCATTCAAATTATACGCACCAAATACGTGGGGACTTTTGCTCATTTTCTAAATCTTTTTTTCATCTTAAGGGTACGTGTCTTATGCCGGCTTCTTGAACACAGGAATTATAATGTCATTCACGAACTCTGATGCGTCATAGTTCCCCTCCCAAGTCAAGCGCGAAAGCTGCTGACCAAATATTCAATATGAATATTTGTAAAGGCTGAAATACACGATCAGTTTTTTATGTCAGTTTTCCCCAAAGTTATTTCTATATCCGTTTTTCATCAGTTTAACTAAAGAAGCGCGTGTTTACACGATTAGCCAAAGTTCATCAATTTTTCATCATGTATTTTAGCCTTTACTTCGCTTGGAAGTTTCTCGCAGCAATGAAGTTTCTTAATTTTCAGTGTTCTGAGAGTGTACCTTCTTATGAAATTTTTTGATAGAAAGGGGCGTTTCCCGCGTTCGGTGAGACTTTGAAGGGCGTGTCTGTGAAATTTTCGCAGGCCTCCTCTTCTTTCATAAATGGCCCTCCCCAAACGCAGACGCTGGATCCGCCCCTGCTAAACAGCTCTACAGATCAATAGTCACTTGAGTCAATGCTGTTATCAAATAGATAATTCTCACACAACATCCAAAGAGGTATTCAGTTAAATAAGTTGTTTCATATTTCAAGACTAAAAAGCCTAAATATTTATATTTTCATCCCGAAAATCTTAATTATTTCAAAAACCTCTTATAGGGCCTCAAGAAACGTCTGAAAAACCAATTTCTGATAACCTCTGGATAATTCAACTTAGAGGCTTTTAGGAACGAACAGACGAAATATTAGTATTTCATATCGCTTACCTGAAGTAGTTCATATCATTTTCTTTCCTACTATTGTTAATTTTTAAGAGGATTTTAGACCATTTTGTGAAAGGGCTTCATTTGGAGCAATGATTGACATAAACGTTTTGAAAGCTGCTTCCTTTCTAGTTATATCTAACTAATTCACACTAACTATCCAAAATATACAATTAACAATAAGCAGAGAAAGATTAAAATATTTACTCGAATGTAGCATGTACACTTTTTTTGCATCCGAGTAGCGTATTTTCATTTTGAGTTTACTTAAGGGGCGTTGCTAATATATTTCTAGAGGATAGACTCACAAAATGTTATCTTACGCTTTCGTGCTCTCACCCACTTCTTTATTCACTTCTCGATGTAAAATAACGAAACTCTAACATATTTTTGTCAGATTGTTCATAAATCATAAGAATTTATCATCCTTTGATCCGAAAGCTAGAGATTTGATTTATTTCAAAGTAAACTCTGTCTCTTACCTGTCAGTTGAAGAATGGTAATCTCGAAAAGTATTTTCTATATAGTTTTGAAACTTGAAAACATTGCATTACAAATTTAACTCGCACTCGTTATTTGAAACTGGATACATTCGAAGTGCATGTAATACCTCCAAAAATGGTTTAAATTGGTGACACTATGAAAAATTTCAAGTCAAGTTTAAAATGTTATTGTTTGAGACATGATATGGTTTTGTACCGATAGGGATGCTTGTGACATTCTTTCATTATATTTTAGATTTGCTTCTAACATACTAGATGATTCAATCAATGATACAAACATAAAGTTTATCTTTTCTATATCAAGAGCAGTGTAGAAGCCAGTAAAATTCAGGAACAAAAGGGGAAGGGCCAAGAGCTCTTATGATTTGATAGGAGGAGAAAAGGATGAAAGTGGCCTTTTCAAGATTAGTTGGATCTTTATATTATGCATTTTGTTGATGTTATGCAAAAGGCTCTCATTGATGGTCAGTTTTTCGTGTGTTGTTTGAGGGAAAGAGTTAATTGCCTATAAAGAAAAAAACCAAAATGTTTCTCTCCAGAAAACACAATAAACAACTTGAAGTATAAAAAACAACTGCCCCAATTTCTAGTGACATAGCTCCCATTTCATTTTCTTGCTGCAATGGATTTTACGCAGTAGTAATATAAAAGTCACTTTTACTTCCGAATACGTAATTAAAAGACTAAAAGCATGTAAGGAAATTCAACACAAGGCAAATAAACTCGTCAAACAAACATCATAGCTTCATCAGTCGAAAAAATTTCATGTTAAAACCCGACGAGTCCACTCTCATTCAATGGTTTACCCAAGCTTTCAGGAAAACATCTGAGAAGAGGGGTGGTTTTTCCGCAAACCACGGACAGTGAAAATTGAAACCGAAAAAGGGTTACCTTTTGGATTTAAGAAAAAATCACTGATATAGGGTGTTTTTTTAAAAACAAAACCAGGCCAAGGTCCCCCTTTGCTGACAATATTACAGCCTCTGATATATAAAATCATATGGGTGCAAGTAATTTGCCCATTAACATAATTATGAAATCCAAAGATTTTTTAGAAAGAACACCACCTCAAATTCATTCAATACAGCATTGGAAGAAAAGACTTTTGTATGTATAAGGTCATCTGCAACTTATAAAAGAAATGTTGGCAGTTTTGTCTCACAATGCATTCCTTTTTCAATTATCACCGTTTTACACATACCTTTAAAACTATAAAAATAAGAATCATATAACTAAAATTACTGCATTCTCGAATAAGTACAGTTTTAGATAAAATGGTGTGACAGAATCATAGTGTAGCAGAGCAAGAAATACTTTTCACTTTGTCTTTTTGTAAAAGTTTGTAATTATTATTCCGTATTGCATCTCAGTGAAAAGGGTCTCCCAGATGAGCTCAGGTACACCACTGAATGAGAGGGCTAAAATGTGCTAAGGGACTATGATTGATAACTAGGAGCTATTTCTCCCATCTTAAACCAAACTTTTTGCTTTGGAAGCAGCATCAGAACTCTAAACGGACTTCCAATCACATGTTTTCCATGCCATAACACGTTAATAGAGTACCAGCCAACCCTCTCTGGCAAGTACGAAACCGAATAAAAACAGTCGGTAAGTGTTGCCACTTCATGCTTCGGCGGAACCAGCCTCGGTCCTATTATATAAATCTTTAAATACTCCTTCTTGTCCTTTTCCGTGAAAATATAGAATGTAGTCCGCCTTCCAGCCGTTCCATTGTTTACACCAGGACCAGTTACACGACAGGACTCAATATCTTTTAGTTTTAAATAACTTAAAGAGCCTTGGTAACCCATAGCAAAAGCCTCGAAGTCAGTTTGAATTTCTTCCTTACTGGAAAATACTTTGTAGCGAGTGCGAGGCTTTCGCTGGTGCAAACGCTTTTCATACGCGATATACCCGGAGTTCAAGGGAATTAAGATATCCCGGAATCTGTCGGTGAGACTAGATTCACTTCGACTAAGTCTATTGAGTTTATGGTCGTCAAGGCGCAAGTAGTTTGCATTCTCATCTTTATACTGCTGACCACTTATGATGTGTTCCTTCAACATGGTTAGGTTAGTTTCAGAGCGCAGATCTCTCACCCCAAATGCTCTCGGTGCCTCTAATGCACAAAGTGAAACATTGCCAAAACTTCCACGTAGTGATCCATTACGGAACTTATAGTCCAGTACGCAGCATTGACTGTTGTTGCTGCAAAGATCCCCATACGAATCAGCCGATATTTTCCTTGGCTTTAGGTCAGCAAGACCCCTCTCAACCTGGTCAGCATCAGGGTATAAAGAAAGATTTGAAGCCTCGGTGACTGTATCAAAAGAGTCAAAAATATCGCCAAAAGAGTTACACGAGTCGAAGGAAGCACCGAGAAAGTCTTCGGATAAAAGGTGATTCGAACGACGCGACGGAATAACTGGTGAATCGCATTTAAGCAGGTCATATGTTAACTTTGGTGTTTCCACTGTTAAGTGATGTTGGCATGACTCTTGTCCGATTTCTGCGCCTACCCTCCTTGTTTTAACCTGTCTATCTGTGCTGTCGTCTTCTTGTTTTTCACTAGAAAAGACTCTGTCGTAGTCACATTGACATCTGGCAGGTTCTTGAGGGCAACAAGGAATGTTCCATTGGTTTTGCGTCTTCCTAGTGCTCTTGGAAGGTCTCGGTCGCGATCTCGGCCATGTTCCACCGGCGAGAATAGCATTGTTCAACATTTCTCACGAAAGCACGATTTTACAAGCAACTAGAGAGGCTCACTTTCAAAAATTGACCTAGGGTCTTCGTGAGCATATGCTGGAAATGGCGCATTGTTTATCCCACATGGTCGAATAGACACGACAGATGTATCATATGCTAAATGTAAGCTGATGCAAATCTATATTAGTTCGAATAAGCTCGCAGATTGATAAAGATTTACGGAGTTTTTAAACCTTAAAAACTCAAAATACAGTCACATGACTTCCCACTCGCTACATAAAAACATGAACTTTAGAATTTGCGATTTGGAGAAAATCTCGGTTTTCCAGTGGCACCTTGAAGGACAGTAACGACAACCCTAGCGCGAAAGCAGCAAAACAACCATTAGTAATGCTCTAAAATAGACCTTTATTTTGCAGGTGAGATTTTTTTGGTACAATAGAAAAAGAATAATGACAATTTATTTTTAGAAGCACCTGATTTACTGCTTGCTCGCAAAAAATATTTTTGGCAGCAGCTGCCACATCGAGAAAAGATGTTGTTTTTCACTGTCTTTTGAAAAGTAACTGTCTGCAAGGTCATTTAATGCTAGGCCGTAGAAAAGACATGATGAAGACGGGGTGGTCTTAAAACGATTACGCAGTCTAAACAATTGTCAATAAATGTATTTTTCGGGGGGGGGGGGGTTAGCCCTCCAACATCCCTAAATTAGGAAAAAGAATAAAATGAATCATATTCAACTGTTGACTTCACGGTTTCGATCCATACGATTAAAAACACTTAAAGGTGATCACCATCGAGATATTCTCTGGTTACTCTGCTAAGTACAAAGCAGCAAGCATTTTAAACTTCACAAAGCAACAAGCTTCACAAAAAGAATGAATATAATTACATGGCATGGGTACTCACCACCAAAGGAAGTTGCAGCAAAATTACAAAAACCTTGGTACTTGCAGATATTGATGTACTAAATCCTAGTGACGAATTCTCTTCTCCAGGGGTGTTTTTATAACACGCGATTCAGTAAATATTTTCAGATCCCGATTCCTGAAGTACAATCTAGACTATGCAAAAAAGGATTTTCCTACTCAGCCTTTAAGATCTGGACTAAAGCCCCTATTAGTGTCAGGTAGCATTCTGCCAGTATATAAACAACTAGAAATAAATTTGTTTAGTTGAAAGTAATGGATACACGACTCTCTGGAAGTACATGTACAGCACTCACTTTTTAGCTTGTATCTATTCGTATTTGACCTTTAGTCATTATAAATGTGAACATTGTTGCAATATAGACTAGCTGAAGGGACTTAGTGTATATGTGAAATGTATGGACAATTATTTCGTTTACCATAAGTACACGTAATTTTTGCTTATAGAGTTTTACCCCTTCAGAAGAGACATTAATTGATTACGTCATTTACCGATCTCGGTTTGAAACCGTTGTTGTTGTTAGGCTAGGCCTAAGTTTTTTTGATCGCCTTTTCTACGAAACACTGTATTCAATGAGCTAGAAATCTATTAAAGTATCGCGGAAAATATATTGATTAATTGTGTCATTCTCCATTTCAATCGAGTGTCTAACATATAAACAATCGCGTCTTTATCAAATGTAAAGGGGCCAGGTTCGAGGTTTCAGAAAAAGCGATACCCATTTCCCTTAATCATGATGATCCCCACTTATAACAAAGTACGAGGGTAAGCATACGTAAAAAGAAAAGCCGTGACTCATTCTACACTATAAAAAGGGTTAATACATACAGATTAAACAATTTGCCTTCAGTATCTATACGCATGTTCTCCCTTTATATTAGCAGCAGAAGAAACAATTATTTTTGCCATCGAGCATCAGTTTATTATGATCCCCATTCCATTGATTTTAGAGAAAGTTCCAGCTCCTTGCTAATAAAGTCACTCTCCTTTAATTAGGCATTGCAGGGTAATAGGATTTTAAAATCACGTGGATACAAAAATGTACATCATTAAATGATTAGTTTGTTTGAGCTCTAAAACGAGCATACAAATCCAAAGAATTTTAACCAAAAAATTTTAATTTGAACTAGCAAAAGTATCTTGTAGATAAATTCTTTGCGATTCCGGTAGGTTCGTTGCTCTTACATTACCCAGTCGACTTCCGTATATTTTACATGCTATCTTGTGACAGTTTTGTCCTAAACAATGAAGTGAAACAAACATTCACCTCTATCAACGACTATTCGAATATACCAGCACAAGTTACACTTAAAGTTACTCCTATTTACTTATGAGCTAAGATACACAGAGCCTGGCCCTTAATTAAAAAATGTCAGGAATTAAAAAAAAGCTACCTTGATCTTTCACACGATGCTTCCAAAACAAAGACTTGCATTTGTCCCGCCAAATCCAAAAGAGTTTGTCAAAGCGATCTTTCTCTTTCCTTTTGTGGCACAATACTCTTGGGCTTTTATAGGAACGTAGTTCAGGGAGAATTCTTTATCACAGGATACATTGTACAGGTTTAATGTTGGAGGAGCGATTTCCTGGAAAATTATTTACTCAAAGTCAGGTGAACAGATTTTACAAAATGAGCACAAATTGATATGTTGTTGATGATTTTACAATTGATAATGCCGGTAATGATGATGTTCATGATGATGGCGATTTAATTTCTTGCGTTTAAATCATACAGCACACGCACAACCGAAAAGGTATGCTAAATTTAAACTAAATTGATTCTTACTTTAAACACAGATAGTACTGTGAAGGCTGCCTCAACTGCCCCAGCGGCTCCGAGTAGATGGCCAACTGCACCTAATGAAATAATATGTATAATATAATATGTATAATATAATATAATATAAAATAATATAATATAATATAATATAATATAATATAATATAACATAACATAACATAACATAACATAACATAACATAACATAACATAACATAACATAACATAACATAACATAACATAACATAACATAACATAACATAACATAACATAACATAACATAACGTAACATACCAATTTGAAAATTTAGAAGTTCTTTACTCAATATGTTCTTCTAAGTCAAGAAAATCGTTGATTTAATACCAATGATCGGTTATAGAAGACACCACTATAGCTTCAATCGCATCTTTGCAATACACTTATGGCAGATCAACAGCAACTTTCAGTATTATCACATTATGTGAAAATCGAACGCCAAGTAAACTTACTATTCACGCTAAGTAAATGCACGCCAGCGCCCATTAAAGATGTGACCAGAAGCTTTAGATTACGTGACCTACCGTTATAACGGGAAAATGACAGGTACTACTCTCACTTACTGCTCAGGCTTTTAAAACGATCTCTGCAATAATACAGCATAAGTGGAGAAAAACACAATAAAACCAACCTTTAGTAGACGAAACCTGCAGCTTTTTTGAATGGGAAAGGAATACGTCTTTAATAGCTTTATTCTCTACTGCATCACCTGTCGAAACAAATTTATTCATGCACCATAAGTATTTCTAACTGAAACAAAACGTCTTGAGAACCTATGCAACAAATACTGCAAACAATAGATTACGTGGCCACAACGATATTGTGATTGACAGCAAAGTTTATAAAAAAATATTCTAACTAATCCAGGGCCTCCGACGAAGGGGGGGCCGGGGGGTCACTTTTTTGCAAAACAGTAGGGTTTTTTTTAAAAACTTTTGTTGGGATTGTTATATTTTCTCTTGGCCCCTCCACTTTCCAACCTGCGTTGGAGCCCATGTAATCATGATTTAAAATAATGAAATCATGTTCAAAATAATTCCAATTGGCTTTAGTAGCCTGGTAACAGAGCTTTGACAATCAAATTTCAAGGAAAAATTGATATCAACAGATTTTATTACATCCAGCAATTTTTAATATAAAATTGCTTCCTTAATATAAAACTGAGAATATCTTTAGACGAAAGCAACGGTCAACATTGTATATGGAAAACAAGTACTATATTATATACAACCTCTCCTCCTTCATCTCTCAGGCGCCCCCTCTTTCTTCTTCGTCCTTTCAATCGCTTGCTCTCTCTCTCCTTCCCCTCCCTCCCTTCCTTTCTTCCCTTCTCTTATTCCCTTTTTATCCCTCCCTTTATTCCCTTTTCTTCCCCCTCTTCTCTCTTTCTTCATCCTTGCTCCCCTTTATCCTCGAATCCTCCCAGCTTCCTTTCTCTTCGAATCATTTCCAAAAGGGTTTTACCCAGTCATTTAAATTTATCTCAATGCACGCTTTGCTTCTACACTCGCCCCATTTTTAGCTGCCTCTTTTCCCCCGCGCACTTACTGAAATTGCTTTGTTTCATTTGGTTGTGAGACAAAACGGTAAGAGTCTGGGGTTCAAGTACCTCACATGATCAAACTTTCACTCAGAGCCTTTTGGCAGCAGCACATAGCTACGCATGCTCAGATTTGGGCGTTACGCCCACGCGCACGAAAAATGTCAAATGGAAATCGGCCTTTACAGGCGTAGGATAACATGGTGTGGTCACATCGAGAGGAAGGACCAGTAAACTGTTTGATAAGCCAAGTTTCTCAGTGTCCTTAAAATTAGCTTGGAATTTTTGCAAAAACAAATACAAAAACAGATAAAAGATACATTGATTTATCAAAAACAAAATTAACCGTTGCGACCAAGTTTTTGAAAAAACAAGAAACAACCTAGTATGTGTTGACAATCAATTTGAGAAATGTTTCAAAGAGAACTACTGAACAGCTGAAAACGGAAATTGACATAAATTTTAAAAAACGTAAATATTTGACAAATACATACCAAGAGGGGTGGATGTTGCGTGAGCATTGATATATTGCACTTCGTCAGGTCGAAGACCAGCGTCTTTTAATGCTGTTTTCATTGACAAATACGCACCACGACCACTTTCAGACGGAGCAGTTATATGATAGGCATCTCCTAGCAAGGAGATTGTTTGGTTCATATGCTAAGGATTTAATCTAATCTTCATAAGAAAGAGGAACAAAGACGGTAGCTACTTCTTAAACCATAAGATAACGCTTTTGAAGAATCTACACAATACTGCTGTATGATAGGATGATAGAGAGCTGTAGTGTTCTACACCGCAAGGCAATCTCATTTGTATATCGTTTTATAAAATTACCTGACATTCCATAGCCGAGAACTTCTGCGTACAATTTTGCGTTTCGTTTTATTGCATGGTCCATCTCCTATTCAGATGAATACTGTATTGAATAACTCTTAACTTGATAAAAAGATACTTAATAAAAGCAGGTCAAACGTTTACATAGTTATTTCCCGTAGAAAAGCAATATCAGTTCAGATTTACAATATGTTCAATTTAATTTCGCTTTAAAAAAGGGGACGATAAGGAATTAAAGCGAGTTTATCAGAAAATCCCGAAACACATGAAAGCACACGCAGGAAAAGAAAGAAATTACCCGAAGGAGGCGAGCTTTGAGGAGGCTATGAAATGCTTCCCCGCAGAGGTAAAGCGATAGCTGCAAGGTAGTGTCAAGCGAAATAACAGACACTAAAATTTGATATTAAACGATTCTTAATCGATGCTTTGCTTAACAGCGAGGTTCCTTTCTTTAACTTACCTATTTTCATCCACGTCTCCCATCCCTTTTCACCCCCTCCCCCTCTTTTTTTCTTCTAACTCTCCCAAACCCCTGATTTATTTAAATGTTGCTCACAATCATACCTAATTTTAAGATTCAGTGATAAACAATTTGTTTAGTAGTAAAACGGGTTTGTGCAGTGACAAAAATTCAGTGTGAGCAGTGATAAAACAATTTACAGTCATGGTGGAAAAATTTTAAGCATTTTCCTCATAAACTTCAAAATTCATGGACAAATACAAAGAAATGTAACAACATGAATCTACCTGCTGCACTTTTGCCAGCACTTCACAGGAAAAAAATGGTATTTTGAATGACTTGACAAAAGTGTAATCATATGGCCTTTTTCTTCTCTATCCCCTTTTGCTTTAGTTTAGGTATCAAATGCGATATCAATAAAAATGTTTAATGAAGTTTGTGACAAAAAAGCATTGATCACATTAATAGCCAAAAAGGGTTTAAACTGCACAAGGGCTCAGGGGTTATTCTAATGAGGTTTTGTTGCCGTTTCGTGAAAAATGTGAAAAACCCTTCAATGGCCCCAGCCAATTTGCCCTTTTTCTCATTTGTGCAGTGATAAATTTTTCAAAAAATAAGATTTTATCACAATTGATATTCGGAGCATACAAATTAATTACAGTTATTCGGGGTTCTAAATAGCTACAGAAATTAGTAAACACCTCAAGAATCAGCACAGCGGCTCCTTCACCTATCACAAATCCATCTCTGTCTTTGTCAAAGGGTCGTGAAGCCCTTTGAGGATCATCATTAAAGCTTGTAGACAGAGCTCTGGCCCTATAACATGAACATATATTTTATATTGTAAAAAAAACAACATAGAATATCTATGAATACCTGTCAAATACAACGAGAATTCTTTGTGCAGTAAACAGTTTAGTTATGCACTGCAAAAACAAAAACAAAAAATTTAAAATCTCAAAAACTGTGATTGCTGACAGTAGCTTTGAGAACTCAATTTTTCCTCTGGAAAATGTTGGTCCTGTCATTGAAAAATCGATGGCAAGAAAAGAATTTGTTGACACAGAAGGTATCTTTTTAAGGGACCTAAAAATTCCAAGAAATAATCCAACACGATGTCATCAAAAAGCAGCTAATACGCAGATAGGTTATTGTACCTATATTTTTAACTCAATCAATTGTGTAAGTTGAAATGTTTTCGTGTATGAAAATTCAAGATGGAAATTGAAACAGTTACTTTAATGAGCAAATGGACGTATAGCAGTTTATAATTTCAAGGGCAAAGCAGATCCACGTATGAAATCCACTGTAGCCTGTTAAAAAAGTTTTAGAAGCGTAACCATAAAGGAAAAGTGCAGAATTCTCTCCGTCGAACAAAGGCACCTGTTTACCTAAGGAACCATAATATCACACGAATTTCCACAATGCTTACGTTTTAGAGTACCGAACGAGCCTTAGGACAAGAAGAATAGCTAATACCTTGCAAATCCAGCACATGCGAGTGGGGAAATGCTAGCCTCAGTCCCTCCACAAAGCATCACATCAGCGTAGCCTCTGCGGATCATATTAAATGCATCGCCAATAGAATGGGCTCCGGTTGTGCACGCGGTTGATACTGAATGATTGGGTCCCTAAGGATTAAGCAAAGGATGAAGTTGTTCGGACAACGGACATATTGTAATATGCAGTGGTTCAGAAAGCAATTCACATAGGCCTCAAAATTCAAGTTGTCTGGAAATTCATGCCTATATATATATATATTTCTTTTCTTTTTTTGTTAACATTCATTATGTGTACGTGTAGCGTTGATATTTGCTTGTCTAGTTGCATGTATTGCATCATGTAATGGCAATGGGGTTGCATTGTCCTTTGTTTCCCATGGTATCGTAGCTTTAGTATCGTAGAGTATTTAGCAAGTATAGTAATATGTAGTTTGTATTGAAATATTTCACTTGGTTTTAAAAATAAATCATGCTGATGTCTCTTTGAAAGTACTCTTTCTATGAAAGAGATTCAAGTTGGCAATATTTTGAAAATCACGTAGTTTTCAAACCAAAAACTATTTGCCCGCTTGCCTCAAAAAATAAGGTGGTCTTAAAGTCTGGGAATGGACAGAGCCCTATTATCTTTGGCACTAAATAACTGTGCTCACTGGATCCAAAATATAACATGTCCAAGTGCTAACAGAGATCCTGGCTTGATAACTGATGATTGATGGTAACTGTACGGTTTCCATTTATAGAATGACAAAAAAGGCATTGATAATTTTATATATTTAGAAAAGAGAAACTATTGAAGATTCGGTATCAAGTGGAGGGATAAGTAAGAAAAAGGAAAGAAATTAATACCTTGAATCCATAGCGGATGCTTATATGACCAGTTGGCATATTGGTAAGAATTTTTGGGATGAAGTATGGACTGATTTTCTTGTAGCCCTGTAGAAGAAGCATATCTTTTCACAATAAAGTCTTATAAACTTAACCAATTCGAAAATCTTGATTTTGCGGAAATCTCAATCTTCATATTGTAATAAAGCAATACAGTGTAAATAAATTTGATTATCAACTCGTTATGAGAAAACGGTTTTTTTACTGCATAAATAACTTTCTATTTTGTATTTTCAACACCATTGCACTGACCAAAAATACTTGCCAAATGGTACAATCACACTGTTTTTATTTTAGCCCCTGGTTAGCGGTACGGTTTGTTCCTTGATCAAAAATGCTCTGCCGCTGTAGCGCCTGACTGATTTCAATAAGAACCACTGTTTTACCAACAATGTGTTCAAGAACATTTTACACAGTTTGCAACTACACCTAAGGCGGTAGAAGGAGGCTGAGCCCCCAAACTGTTAATGAAAAGTTACCCTATTTTACTTGTTGTTTTTGGAAGGGCCCCTTTGTCTATTTCATAGCTTTACATCCGTGACTATACCAGTTAATATGTAGTGCTACTTGTGTGAATATAATAAAGGGGTTGTCCAGAGGACCAACTGCAAAAAATTCCATCATGGAGCACAGTTTGCGATGTTCTGAACACATTTCTATTCAGCCAACAAACAACAACTAAGGCTTAAAAAAGCTTGATTTTTACTGAACTGGAAAGACCGTCTTAGATTGAAATATGACATCTGCAGTATTTAAGAGCAAAGACGATGACAGATGAAGGCTGAAACATGAAGGATGTAGAATTGATGTGTTCATGATGGGTTGAGATAATTCTTCTTAAAAGAACAGGTTTAAACACAAGAAATATATGAGCTTACACATCCATTGTTCATGATCATTTCCTAATTTTTCAAAACTTGAAAATTCCTACCTGAGTATAGAAAGCATGTCCAGTGCTAGCGATTTCATCCAGCCCTGTCATACCTGTGCCAACAGCAATACCCTATAGAAAATCATTTCAATTTTTTAAAGAAAGCACCTCCCTTAGCTAAAACGTAGACCAACAACAAAAGATATGAGTTTAGATCTTTTTACAATCCACAGGTAATCATTCTGTAGGATCATAAAGAATTCTTCGCAATTATTTGGAGATACAAGCATGGTTTAGATCTGCTGACAAAAAGATTTGAGCAAACATGCCAAATCTCTGAGAATAATGGTAGAGTTTAGAAATTGTAAAAGCCATACTGTTCTCTCATAGTCTTCCTCTGTCACCGGTTTCCAGCTGGAGTCATTTAGTGCTCTGTCAGCACAGTCCAATGCAAACAGGGCTGCTTTTAAAATGTTTCGTCTTTCCTAACAAAAACAAACCTTTAGTATAGTTTTGATGTTTTATCAATCACAGTGATACATAATTTTATGCCTCTTTTGATTCATATTTATGACAATGTGCTATATAAGTTTGGTTCTACCCAGATAAAAATTACCAACTTGGGACTCCAAATTTGAATTTCTGAATGGGGATGTGTCATGAATATCTTTCTGGAATTTCAAGGGAAAAAAGCTAAAAAAACCACATATGGTGAAAATAAAAAATGTTTTGCCACAAAATATTTTGATTGAAATGTCAATGGAACATACCAACTTAATTTGACCTAACAATGATGCATTTGGTTATATGGTATTTAGTGAAAATATTTCATGGTTTTCATAACTTGATTAGGAGTTGGAGATTGCTTGTGCAGTAAGCCAGTGAAGCTTACCTACCCCTTTGGATGCAACTTTTGTTTCATCAAACTGACCTGGCTCTGTTCCAGTAGGAACAAACGCAGCTACAAGGAAAATTTTAAATTTAGAAAGATGTACATTTTGCCAGTTTGCAATTAAAATAAAAAAACAATACTGAAATGATTAACAGAATGGCATGAAAAACAATTTTATGAAGAATCTCATAAAAGAAGTGAAACTTACCAATTCTTGATGGCAGGTCTGAAAATTCTGTAAATTCAAAACTTAAAATTAGTGATTAAAAATAAGATTTGAAATTTGAAATTAACCTAACATTGACCTAACTCAGGGAAATGACAAATGAAAAAGTAGTAAAATGACAGGTCTATAATCTTACAAGTCAGAAAACCTGGCTGGCCATTAGGATTTTCTTATAAGGCCTAGATTGTGCATTAGAATGCCTAGAGTTAGAACCAGTTAGATGTCTTGGAATAAAGTCTATTAAACCTGATATCATGTTTAAAAGTTCTTTTTCTCAGCTACTTTTCTCACCTTTGGATTCAATTGCTGACACACCACACTCCCCCTCTGTAAGTCTTCTCCAGACTTCCTCAATTTCACATCCAAGAGGAGTTACAAGCCCTACAAAATAATATGAGTTCATTCGACTTGACACTCAATGTGCAAGAAACCAGATGTTAAATAAATTGCTCTCTGGTAAATATCTTTGCACCAATCACATTTCAAATTGAAGATTATCACTTGAAATTAATTGAGGTTTGTAGAAAAAATTTTCATTGCAAAAACAGTAACTCACTTACCAAGGCCTGTACAAACCACTCTTCTTTCAGTGGACTTACTTTGATCAGCGTGTCCTCTTACTTGAGCATATTTTGAGCTGCAAGTTACTCTTTGAAGGAGAGCAGCAGATATGGCTCCTAAAAATATGCAGAAAGATTTTCTGGCAAAAGATACCAATCTTTCTAAATACGAGGATAAAATTCAGAAACAAAGCAAAACGACGAGGAGAACCCAATGTTGTGAGAGATAATAATTAAATTTATTTTGGAAAATTTATCTCATACATTGGATTCTCTTTACTCATTGCAAGATTCATCCACAGAATCCGGCATACAGCCTATCCTGTGGTTCTTCCATCTCACACACAATCTTTCTAAACCAGGGGAATTTAGGGGGGGGAAAGGGGACATGCCTAAGCAGGCCTGGCCATTTGAGGAGACCTGACCTGCAGTTACAAGTAAAATCATGCTTCTTTTCTTGTTACTTGTCAATACCAGACTGAAAAGTACTTTTTCTGTGTGGGGAAAGCCAGAAATTCTGTTGGGAAAGGCTAAAATTCAAATCTGCAGCATCTAAAGAGAAATTGTGTACATAATTTATAGCAACAGCTTTGGAAAAGATCCTGTATTCTTTTTTTGCTTGTAATGAGTAGCCAGAAGTTTAAATGGTAGAACATTCTCAGGAATATAACCAGATGAAAAATTACATTGTTCATGGACTTGATGGCATATTTTTAATAATGGGTGGGCAGTATAAAGGATAAAAACTATTGCCATTCCCCAACAGACCAAGACTTCAGAATATGGCAAATGCACAAATGGCACTGCACACCTGGTGAAAGGTGTAGCATTTTAAGATTATGGCGTGACATGGGTGTGTCCTATTACTTAGGCCAAATGAAGAGTTAAATTTCTTGCATTGGTTTTATAACAAAATACCTATCAATCATGTACATTTTCTAACTTCGTTCATATTCCCTTCTCAATTGATATTCTCTGGATTTAACATAGTTGTGTTAACTAATGTGCACAATTGTAGTGAACACTATTTAGTTTAAACCAAAGTTCCTACTTGCACACTTGAAATTGTTCTCTTGTACACCTGAGATCTCGTTAGAAACCAACATACTCTGCAGTCCAGCACAAGACTAAACTCTACAGTATGGTGACAATTCTCAGTTCCCAGTCAAAGTCATCAATTATGCACCTTGCTATCTACAGGAGTTTCTCAAAAACTGTAGACTTCTGTGTTTTTGACTATCAGAGGCATGATATTATGTTTTGAATATTATGGTATTTTTAGTTCACCAGAATTTGCTGGCTGCAGTGAATTTTGTACTATAAAATTTGGATGTCCACTTGATTCCATCATCATAAACATTCTCTTTACAATTCTTTGTAAACACGTTTCTTAAAAACAGGAAGAGGAGAGGGCGTGAACCATTCCATGGAAGAAGAGAAAGTGATGTTCTATTCTAATTCTAGAGGTGAAGGTAGTGGAAGTGCTGGGTAGCCCTGTCACAAAAATTGGCGCAGATGTAGCTGGAAGCTGTGGACTGTAAGGAGCTCCCAGACACTGCAAGGATTGCAGACTTTATATTAGGGGTAGGGCAGCCATAAAAAAGGGGTTGGGTTCACATCGCCCGGGCGACTCTGTCTTCCAGCAAAATCCCGATTAGGAAAGTCTGAAAAATGAAAATTTTTTTTAAATGACAAGAAATATATTTGTACGTCTCCACAATTAAACAATCAAAGTCAGTACACTCTCCTCTCTTGCATTTGAATATCCTTTGGTCTGATTTTGGGCAAACATACCCCTGAATTCTATAGAAAGCCATTGTAAAGGAGAAACCGAAAAACTGCATTGAGTGAGCACATTTCTTCAACCCATCCCAAAAAGTGCTTGATGAAGCAGCATCATGGAAGTTGAAGTCGAAATTGGTCATTTTAACGAAGTTTTTTGGTACCAGGTCGTTTTGGCCACTGGTGAAAGCATAGAGAAGGTAAAAATACATGCGTACAAGCTTTTTTAATAGCCTCTACTTGACATTACCTATTGGATTAGTCGGATTTTTCTAATTTTGGAAAACCCGACAAGATTTCGTACCGGCCCACTCGTTTCGAGAGGGCAATTAGGACGCGAACGCAACATATTTTTTATAGACGCCCAGACCCCCCCCCCTTTTGTCAGCGACGCTCAATATCAATTATCAATTTATCAACATTACTTTATGTCAAGAAATTAAGGCACAAAAATATACCATCCGTCCTTCGCGCCAAATAACTGATGCTCGTCCGACTTGTTGTCAGCAGCATGATGGCAGCCGGTCACAACACAAGCCGAAAGCTGCTTTGGATGTAAATTCACATTTCGAAAGAACTCTTGGGTAAGAAAAAAATAAGAGTTAATGCTAGGCCACATAACCTCCTCCCCAACTCGCCTCGTTTTGGATACCACGTGATGAATTTCTTTCGAACTGGTTACTCAAACTCAATCTTAACAACATGACAGAACAATTTAACCATAAGATTTAAGCTAACAGTATGATAACAGTATGATACAAGATCTCATTAACTACATATTACTGAAAATCACACTAATATCCGTTATAAATCAATCTATCCACTTAAAGTTATGTATCAAATGAGAAAAGAAGACTCCAGACACTTCAATTGTTAGGCCTTATCATTTTTCAAATGAAATTTAACAAATCTTGACACTGCTATTAAGCATTTTTATTTCTTTGGCTCATTAGCCATATGAATTTGGCCGTTGTGTCAAGATTTAAAACCAAGGTGAATTTTGAGTAGATGACTGCTAACATTTGGTTTCTTTCTCCGTGATAGAGTGGACGTGCTGGAAGAAAGTGAAGCCCATCTTCAAAAGTGCTTAGTCATTGTAAGTTACAAAATAGGCATGCTCTACCATTTCTAGGAGTTGGGTTCCTGCCAAATCTGTCACTCTCATTATGAAGGTTATGGACACTGAGTCTTTGAAGAAAACAGATTTTTGAAAATATCGGTTATTCCAGTGCCGTCAAGGCACGGCTTTCTTAATAATGCGAGCACAGGCCAGGCATCGTGAAGGCCCCCTCTCCTCATCAAAAATAGAACTTCACAGTCAGAAATCATGTAAGCTATCCTAATTCTTTTTTCAGGCAGGTGTCGTTGGTGCTGCACAGGACACACGATAGCTCTTGGCTCTCGATACACATGGCTAGACATAACGCACAACCAAATTTTACCTATTATTCGACAACCTGCATGAATAAAACATTATGAAGTGTTTATATATAAAGAAAAATATCTGCCTCAATTGTAAGCATATGGAAATGGATTGCTCTCATCTGCTTGTATCTATGGATGTAGGAACTATTTTCAGTTCGACAAATGTCGTAAAGCTCTCGTAAGTGCGCTCGCAAATGCAGTCGCATCGTAGCACGTAGAACCTGCTGCTTTAAATGCTATCATTTCAAAGACATTTCAGAATTTCATAACGAACTCTATGGTGTGCACATACCGTGAGCTGTTATTGCAGTGAAAACAGAAACGAGCCTAGATATTTTCTTGGAAGGAAAGAAACCACGATGATGCTGAGCACTGTCGTTGGCATTTTCATGGCCGTCGTGACGATGTTTGCAATCATTGCTAACTCGCTGGTTTTCATCGTCGTGTGCTGGAATCTATCCATTAAAAAACCACTCAATATATTTCTTTTTAACTTGGCATTAGCAGACATTGGAGTTGCTTGTACATGTATACCGTATGCTGTTGGACAAATTGCATTTAAAAACCAGGTATTTTATATTTGCAGTCCCTTTATATTTGAAGCTCCTTTTCAACGTTTTATCAAATTAAATAAATATTTATGAGGTGTAATTCCCGCCAATCTGCTAAAAATATTTATGTTAAGCAAGATTTGATATTTTCTCAAGCTAAGCAAATAGAAAAATCTCAGTTCTTTGATTTGGCAGAGGAAGATGTTGGAATACAGGTCAAAAAGAGATCTTTTTGAGTGTCTGGCAAATTGTCTGAACAAATTTCTTTAAAATGTCTATTTCCTGTGAATCATATATTCAAGGGGTATTTTTTCGACAAATTTTATGACGCAAAATCAGACTTTGCTGTTGGAACGTTAGACAACTGTTCAGTTTATGCGCATGTCAAGGGTAACTCTGCTAATGTTAATTCCAGCTTTACCAAAAGAGAAATAAACTAACGAAGCAGGCTGTTCATGGTGAACTTATCCTAAATGTTCTTCTAGTTGATTGTATTCCTTTTGCCGGAGGGATTAATCTCTTCCTTAACTTAATTTTTCATGGCCTATGGCCTTGTGTTTCACAAAACACCTATACTTCTATCAAGCTGCAGCAAACAATTTATTTTATGGCATATTGACGCTGCTATCGACGTTATAATACTAGCCTTGGCTTTTCACAAAGTAGTTGCCTTATTAAATGTCTTTTTTCTGTTCCAGGGGCTTACTCCAACATTCTGCACAGTGAATTCGTTAGTGACAACCCTTTTTGTTGGCTCATCTGCTTTGATAATCGCTGTATTCCATTTCTATCAATACCTGATGGTGTCTGGGCCATTAGACAGCAACGTCTCGTCTCTTCATAGCTGCGTTTCCTTAATCCTTGCATGGATGGTAGCAATTTCACTTGCTATCGGACCTCTATTCGGATGGGGCAAGTATGAGTTTTCATCCACGATTTTCGGTTGTGCTTTCCCGCAAACCATCGGAACTGTGGAAAGACTTGTTTACAATGGGACATTGATGACAGTTCTATACGCTCTGCCGTTTCTGTGGATGGGGTTCTGTTGCATAGCAATCAGCATTCATATCAGAGACCCTGAAGTTCGCGCAGCAAAAGAACACGTTTTAGCTAGTGACATTGTTGGGCATAAATCTTTAGAGGCTGGAAAATCAAGCGGCAGGTCTGCGATAATTTTGGCATTTGGGGCATTTGTCGTTTTCCGTGCGCCATTTTTCATCTCAATATTACTTAATACGTTCAATCTTGTCGGACAAACGTGGCTTACGATGGCCGACCAAATCGCTTTTTGGGCAGTGTATTTTCACGCAGCTTCGGACCCATTTCTGTACGCATTGCAACATGGTGAATACACAAATACTCTTGGAGTGATAAAAAGGACGACGAAAGAAAGATTTCTGGATTGCTGTTGTTGCTGTACTGGGAATGTCGAGGACGGAGAAAAGCCAGGTCCATCGAAGCCACCTTTGGATCGTATTGAAGAGGAGTGATACTTCAATTCGGAGAGGACTGTAATAGCTGCAAATACGACAAACATTACTTTTTTCCTACCTTAACAGCAACAGACGTCAATAAAAATTTTGAGTTCATTTCAAAGAATACCTTTCAACAAACTCTTTAACGGAAAGATTCATAGGTATTCAAGAAAACTTCTGTGGCTACTTGTGGTTATCTTCTACAAAATCATTCTTCTGTTTGTGTTCAAACATGAGTTGCTCATCTTTTGCAACAAAGGCCCTGCCTCTACCATTACGTGGATTTTGACAATTTTGTACTTTTTTTAAGTTGATAAGAAATGCCAGGAAAAAACATTGCTTTTTATTTCAATTGCGCGGTGAAAATTCTGCTGAAACATGCTCTTAAGAAAGCTTAAAAATTTCAAAATTAGCAAAATTCTTTAAACTCATGCGATTAGAGCTCAGTTTAAAGAACAGACGAAGACAAACAAAAAGACATGAAAACGTACAAGCCTCTTTTAATAAAACAAATCTTTTTCAAGCAGTAATCACAAAATATACACAGAATAATCCTTGTGTTTGGGCATCGTACGGACAGGGACAGTTTATAACAACCGATTTAATAATTCGAAAAGACTTGATTTATGATAAAATAGAAAACAGAACATTTACACCTGCAAATGGTTAGTTTTTCAGCATCAACTCAGAAAGATACGACAAAGAGATGACGAACTAACAAGGAGTTTTTGGCTCTGGGATTTATTAAGAAAGCATGTGCGCAGCTAGAGATGGTTCTTACAGCAAAACGAGGTTTTCACAGTCTCTAGATACCTTGTGGTTTAGAATAGAGCCGTGAAATGCTTTCAAAAATAAAGACATGGGGAGGGGGAGGGGGAGGTGGTTGAGCAAGTAAGAAAAGGTGCAAAATAATTTACATGGAGTATGATTTCTGATATTGTTAATATTGCTTAGGCAATCAGAACATTAAGGATTACGAGAAGAGTGTGTTATAGGGAGGAGAGGGGGGAAGGGTCAATCACATAAGCTTTAAAAATATCAGCTTTGTTAATTTCACACTCAGTATTGACAATGCAAAAATAACATCGAGAATGATTTTTATCGATAAGAATATAAATGCACTGTTAAGGCCTTTGTATTTAAATATTTTTTGCTCACAGTGACTGAAAAACCTTGTAAAAATAAACTGTAATAATTGCTAATGGGAGGAGTATCTTCAAAATTAAACTGTAAACAAAAGGATAACGTGAAATGGTCCACTGGGGATATCGGTTCTAGGAAAAACGGACTCATGGTATAAGAAGATGTAACCAGCTCTTTTGCTGTGAAAAGTCTTACTGCGGAGAAAGACAACAATTTTGTCCTCCATCTCATTGTAATAATACCCAGGGTTGTTCAAAATAGTTTTGGAAAACAAAGGTAGATCAAGTTTTGTATTTGCTTTTAAAGAAATTTACAGCTGAAATTGCCTAGCTGACACAGGTAGAGGAGTTTTATTTAGTTTCGGACAGGCTTGCAATTATAATGCTGACTGCTTGATTTTTAAGGCGAAGGCAACACTACTTTATAAAGGAAATACGAGAACTCACTTGAAACAAATTTAAATAGCTGTTTTTTCTGTCAAAGATGCTATACTGATAAAATATCGATGTTCAAGTAAGTCTTGCAGTACCTTTCTGTATTTTATCTTTGTTTAAGTCACGCAAAGAAGCACTTTTTTACCCAAGACAAAATTTCTGGGACTTTCCTACTTCAACTACAAAACACACCTTCCGAAACACACGTGATGTTGTCTCAAAGATTCTGTAGGAATGACTGTCATCATTTCCGTCTATACTCTCATGGGACAGTTTAAAAGTCTGAAAGAAAAAACAAAAAACGACTTACATATCTAGTTTAAGAATTCTCGAAACATGGAAAGCAAAATATTAAAAGATTGGTTTGCTTTTGCTTACTGGTTTTCGAAAACGACTAATGTCCAATACATTACTGTAGTAGTTCCAGTCCTCAACAGTATTTTTCAACGCGCTTTTTAGGACATATACCAAAAAGACATGTACATGGGCGAAGAGCCTTTTTTATCTAAGGGAACTTTTCATTATGTCTAAAGTTGGAAAAACTGCGTCTTTCTAATAGACCTCTTTCCTTTTCAATATTTGCTAACAAAATTTTTAAACAGCAGCAACAATTTGAGGGCATCTTTAAGGAATGAAATTGATGTTAAATGAAACGAAATCAAATTGAAATTTAATGAATATGCACATAATATACTTATCATATTCTACAGATAATTTGATCATAAAGAAAAAACTAGAAAAAAGGAAGCTCAACAACAGAGCAATTTACCTATCTCTTCACTCTCCTTCCCCCTCTTCTTCATCCTCTTCATCATCATCATCTCCATCCTCGTTATCGTCATCTCCATCCTCGTTCTCATCTTCTTCCTCCTCGTTATCATCCTCTTCTGACTCAGTATCTCCACTTGTTTCCTCCGCAGTTCCGTTGCCATCACTGACATTTCCTTTGCTTGATCTTCTTCCCTTGCTTTCACACTCGTTCGCCAACACCTCAATCCACCGTTTCTCGAAAAACTTTAACATGTTTTTACCAGCCTGACCAACCTTCGATAAAATACATTATGCAACTATTAAAAACAGCATATAGAATATCGTATAAGTGGAATTTGAGCCTCAAAATTGCCCGAGAAAAAGGACAAAAAATCAAGAAAAATTTAGAATGTTCGCAACAACTTCAAATCACTCCGAGCGGACAAAGTTCTAAAAAGCATAACTGTAAAAAACATACTTCAGAATCGTCTTCATTAAAAATGTCACAGTTTCTGAAGACCAGTCTTGCATCGTTTGCGAATTCATCCTGACTTTTGTACCTAAATATTTCGTTAAACAAAAAGTTATATCTTGCATAAAATAGAAATTTTGATACTAGATAAATAGCTTTTCTTTCGTATGGGTAAAAGCAAAATATATCGGTATATATTTACTCTTTGAACATTATATAGGGTACGTTTTATAGGCACAAAGTAACCAATAACGGATAATCTCATTTTCCTTGACTGCATGCTATA
Organism: Rhopilema esculentum; assembly: GCF_013076305.1. The sequence continues at coordinate 4,363,112 of NW_027019306.1, forward strand.
AATTGCAAAGGGACAAATCTGCCAGAACCAAACATTCAAAACTTAATAGTTGACTGTATTAGGAGTTCTTAATCAGTCAGTCAATTAGTGTGCCATGTCAGGGATCACATCCTTATGTCTATCTAGGAAAGTTGGACGTTGGCGACTACGTGCTCATTTTCCTTCGATACGACCAGTCAGCGCCAGATCTTCTATTTTCTCAGCACATGACTGACAAAGCTGATTTTTCTGTGAATGATTCTTAATATAAGGTCTATCGACTATAAATTTCTGTTATCTAGCCAAGAGGCTTATTAGTAAAAACGCAAAAAATATCTTGCTTCACAGTAACATTTTTGCTGATAGAAACAATAAGGAACTTACTGGAAATCACGTAATTTCACTTTCATCGTATGAAAATCCATTGGATTTTTGATAATTCTGTAATACTCTGGGAACTGAAAAATGAAACAGGAATTAATTAGCCTAATTGATAAACATTTTGATAAATCAAAATATGTAATAAATTTAATAAGAAATTGGCTTTTAGATATTTATAGTTTTCTTTAAACTTGATCAATTATAAAGAATACCATATTTTTACATTGCGGAATTAAGAACTTTACTGCTACCATTATCAATCGGTGCAAATAGACCTCTTTTCATACAGTGCATTGAGTCTGATTTGAATTCATTGCAATCATGTAAAAAACCACTTACAATATCTTTCTTACAACATTCACAATGAAATATACATACAGCGGATTAACTTCGTAAGTGAGTATGCGAAACAAGGTAAGATAAATTCCATAAAAATGAAATAACCAAAATGATGTCGGTTGTGTAATTCTACTTAAAATCATTCCTGGTTTGTCATGGAAACAAAAATTTACTAAATATAAAATCGATTGGTAATGCAGCATTTCTGCTTAATCTGTGTGTTTAACCAGTGGGCTTGAAATTTAAAATTCATAAAGTGTGTGTCCAAAATACCTGTTTAGCATTAACTGGTACGAGAAAAGGCCAGGAACATTCGTGTCTTTCCATCTCTGCCAACATTTGACGACAAGGTTGCATAAGTTCCATCGCTTGCTTCCTGTTGTTCATTTTGTTTTTCTTAGCTCTTCCTTGTTTGGCTAAAATGAAGAGGACAAACAATTCTTGAGTTTACACATGGATGAATCTACAACAAGATGAAGACTTCCGAGAAGGCAGAAATTTGTCACCACAACATACAATCAAGAGTAGATTCCTTCGTTTTGAAAAATATCTAACAGACTTAACAGTAGGGAGTAGTCCTATGAAATGGTGGAAATAGGACATAAGAAAGCCACGAGATTTGCAAGCAATATTTTTATTGCGATACTATTTCAATGGAAAAATCAACAAAGGAGAGTTTGAAACCTGGCTAAGGTTGTATAACTATGGTAGGTACAAAACATATACATAAAACATATTCCGGCATAAATGTCATAACTAAATGCTCATACTCACTTGGTTGATCGTAAAGGTCAAAGGATGAAAAGCTTTCGAATTCATCTTCCGGTTTCTTTTTCCGTTTTGTAGTTCTCTTGCTCTGCAGCCGAGCCTTCTTGCAAACCGGGCAAGCCCAAGGCGATCGAGGTGTTCTAAAATCGGATGCATCGGTTTTAAAGTAAACAAAGTGTAGGAATCGTGACAACCCTTGTCAAATATAGACAGGTTTTCAAAATTCAGATACTTCAATATGAACTACAACGAAATTGATCCACGACTTTGACTTCAAGAAGTCTTTTTATGCCAAAAATGATAGCAAAGAGAAATTAGTCTTATAAGAGATAGTTCGACTTACTTTTGTAAAGGCGGATCAAGACAAAACAGATGATAATATCTTGGGCAAAATTGACATTTGAGTCTTTTTCCAGTCGATCCTTGACAACCATAACACTGATCGCTTCCGGAGGCCTAAACGAAAAACAAACGATAAAAATGCAAAATCGCGCAAACGAAATCCTCTTAATGAAATTGAAAAGTCTATGATATGTATGACATGTCTTACAAGGTAGTTTATTGTTTCTCCGTTTAAATGCCAGCTCGGTATTCATGTCATTTTTATATCAAAACGCTTTCAAAACAATCTTGCAAGGACAAGGATCTGATTTTGCGTATGTTGTTTTTTCGTATGTAGTTTTTCTCTTCGACTCTTCGCTTATTAAAATAAACAGATCGGTTACAACGAAAACAATTAAGGGAGACTCTGCCGAAGCCATATCTAAAAACAACTTGCGGCACCATAGTGAGCACTGAACATCGCCACATATCTGAAAGTTTTTAGAATTTCCGCAATTGAAACAACCACGCCAAAATAGTGCAGATGACCCAGATGCAAATAATCTTGTTCGAATCAAAGAATATATTCTTGAACTTCAAATTCACAACCAATTTATAGACGGGTTCTATCTTAATATTTTCTACTTACCATCATGATGCATTCTCTACAGAACCAATCACCATCAGGAATTTTCGCCAGTTTTGGCTGGAATGAAGCAGAAAATAAATAAACAAGAAGTTCCTCGCCAAATTTTGAACTTGTATTATGTGAAATCATTCGAAAATCACTAAAAACAAAGAACATTTCGATAGCTTTCAGCTTTTCTATTTGAAGCCCTGCTCTTATTGGTCGACCTTTTCCCACTCCCCACAAGGTTTGAGAAGGTCAACCTCGTAAAACAGTAAAAGAAGATGAAAATCCAACTATAGAAGAATTTAAATTTTATTTGACTCACGTTGCAACAATAAGTATGACATCCTCGATCACATTGGTCACACAAAAGGAGAAGGTCTTCGTTGTCTCCTTTGCGACATTCGATGCAGAACTGAAAAGAAAACGAAATACGGTTAGTTAAAAAGAGCCACTGAAAACCAAAGGAACCTGGCCATCTTGGTCAACAATCAATAATAAAGCTACGATGTTAACAATGTCTTCTAGAACAGAAGAGTATTTCCAGTTCATTTTGGTTGAGGTTTTAGGGTGTAGCAATTCGAGTGTTAGTTACTTGAATTATAACTACTTGAATAGTAAAAAGAGCTATAAAACAAAGTTTCTTGGTTTTGATGGACTCACAAAGGAATAGACTGCTGCGATAAATATATAGATTAAATGACTGCCTTTGAAAAATAAAATTGAAGGAAGAAGAGTGTGCTTTTGTATCATGGGATAATGACTGCATACACACAAGATGGAATCCTTTAACACATTGCTTTTAATACTCTAATGCTAAACCGTAAAGGACTGTCTCTAATCTTTATTTTGTACCAAGCGTTTAAAAAGTAGGATGCTCGAAATTCTTGGGATTGGCAAGTAACAAAAGCATCGTCACTTAGAGCGTTTGGCACAAAACTGGGACAGTAGTAAAAACTTATGATGCTACCCTTAGCCAGCCAGGCGTGAAACAAGAAAAGAAAAGAGAAAATATCAACAGTGTTTTTGAATACAATAGACAGAAATACATACAACTTTCATGATTGATCTCTCCCAAGCAATGCAGTCTTTAAGCATACTGATGCACATCGCTAACTGAGCGGCTGATGTACAAGATTCGACTGTCTCTCTCCAAAGTAGAAGGCTTGGCGTTATTCTCCAGTCTTTGTCAGAGCTGATAAAGAGGCAATGAAATTTTCACAAAAGAGTCAAGATCAAAAAGAGAAGAGAAAGAGTCCTAAAAAACACAAAAGACATATCTAGCATGGTCCTAAATCAAACCTACATTGCTTACCATGAAGAACTAATTAAAATACTGTTTAAGTCCTGTTTAGCAAGTTTCATTACGGCTACGTTTTAACTATAGCTTTTTGGTTACGGACCATGCTAGATATGTCCAGACGTTTATTCTGTCGTTTTCTTCACATCTTTTTACAAGTTTACAACAAGTTGACGTGAATTGAATGAAAAAGCATACCTCAAAGGATGTCCATCTGAGGAAGCAAAAAAGAAAAGAAATTAAAATAAAAGGTAAAAATCTGTGGAAATAAAAAAGGGGAGAAAGAAAGCTTGGTAACGATTTATGAAAGTTTTAGCCAAAAAAAGTGGAACGAAGTGCGGTTGTCCTGAAAAAACATTGTAAAACAATGGTCCCAAGAGGTCGTCAAATGATGTTTCAACAAAATTGTTGAAGATTGATCATCGAAGATTGATCAACAAAATGTTGGTCGTACCTTGAGAATTATCTCCGTTACTTTTGGCAATATGAGCTTGATTTGGATGTTTCCTACAAAAGCAAATTGCATCTGATTATAAAAGCCCAACAAATCCATGAAAAAGACTGTGAGAAATTATCATCACGTGTAATTTTTAATCAAAAAGCGAAGTTGTCAACTTTTATTCAAAACGCATACTCAAGGCGGAACGGAGGCTTCAAATATCTTCTTTCGATTCCTTTTTCCAATGACAACAGCCTCGACTTTGCGAGTTCCAATGGTTTTTCTTCCGGTTTCATCTTGGATTCTGCATACGAAATAGAGTCTTGAATCATTAAAACATTTATAGCTCAACAGCAAAAACCAGGTTCCGATTACGTCACACTGGCCGCGCTACTTCGAGAAAAGCACATCAATGAATCGTCGCATGACCATAGAGAATCAAATGGAAACCAGCCTTGAAAGCTTGAAAAATTACAAAACCAATAAGCAAAATACTAAAGTTCTTCACGAATATAAAAAAGGCGTCCAAATTTTTCCCAGTAGAATGATTTTTTTGATCAAAATTTTCCAAAGAATCTTTCTTAGGACTATGGGAGTCATCCGCGGAGGCACAAACAATTTAAGAAAGATACAAGCAAGACAGGCAAATGACAGAATAATTACATGTACTATAAATACCTTTCTTTACGTATGTGAGATTGGAAGAGGCCTTTTGCGAGAGTCTCCAGGTCTGCAAAAACAATGAAATCAGTAAATTATACTGAAATGGCATTAAATCCGAAAGAGGCACAAAATTTACGGCCAAATGACTAGGAACATGCATCAATTTGACAAGCCATACGGGCGTGAACAAGATTATGTAAGCAGTTTTATGTACTTCTGCTCCGGGCACTTATCCGTATCCTAGATAGGCAGCTTCTTTTCTAAACTAAAAAACATCTATATTGCAGTGTTCCCATTAGTCCATTGCTTGACTGATTTCAAAACTTATAACCGCAGGGGAAGGGAGATTTTTAGCCACTAGAATAGCTTATAGGCAATACACAATGTGTAATAGAGATTTATAGCGGTATTTCGTAATCTTCGTAGGTTTGAAAGGCAGAAAGTTTGCATAATGGATCTTGAAGGCAAATTTGTGTTGGGGTATGCAGTGGCCTGATTCTTAAGGTCTAAAGATCTTAGATGGAAGACCAGTCATTATTAAGAAAGACACTAGATGTTGTGGGTGACTCAATTGATTTAAACTCGAAACTTGCCTTATTTTGCAGACTTGCAGAAAACATTTTCTCTTCCAGTTCTTCGATCTCAATCAATATGTCCTTGTCAACGGAGAATGCCACCAGTGGAAAGGTTCGGTCCTCGATCTTCCCTTGAGGTGCTGTTTTCAGACCCTTGTGTTTTTCCTTTTTAGGGCTTTTCAACACTTCTGGTTCCTTGTTTTCATCTTCGTCCTTGTGATGTATTAAGACTAAAAGGTATAATTTTTCGTATTACTCATTTAGAGTTGTCGGTTATTGGATAGTAGTCTATATTAAAAAAATTAGCTGTCTTCGTTGAAGATTTGCAAAGCATTCAGATATCAGCACGAGACATTAAATAGCCAGGCACATCTACATATTTAAAGAATTATTGGGGACTTTGTTGAAAAAAGATGAAGTAAAACCTTTATTTTAATGAGAGTTGGTTAAGCTATGCTTCAAAAATGAGAAATCTATGTGAGCTTTACATAAACCATTTCCACTGCGGAAATATAAAAAAGGGTTTTCAGAGTAAATCAGGTTATGATATGTTGCATTCTAATTGGACAATCTAACAACACAAATTCATTACATTGGTTGAAATTTAACATAAAAAAGCTGGTTTAAGTGTGTCCATTAGAATTCTTGCGGTGGAAAACATTGTGAATGTGTGCAAGGCCTGTACGTATATGAGAACCTTGTTAAGAACCTTTCAGACTGGAATTTCGAATAGCAGCCTGTTAATTAAGAACCTATTCAGGCTGTCAGAAAAAAATCTAGGTTCTTTTATGCGGGTTTCTACTGTATCAACGAACGAAGAAGAGCAGGACCGGTCGGCCTCATACTCACATGCTTCCTTGTTTTTCTTACAAGAACTGCAGGCATATTCTGTATGTCGAGTGAGACTTTTATGCAACATCTTCTCTCGAATTCCCCTACAAATCAAAAACATTCATCAATCTACCCTGTCTCCCGCAGCTTTGGAGCCTTACATGTAATCAACTGCAATTTCTAACCACTTTTCAGTTAAATATATTCAATTATTTAGGCATAATTCGAAATTATAAAACAAAATAAAACATCTCCAAATACCTTGTGTGTAAAATTTTTAACAGCCTGTGAATGACGTCAGGATCAGCTATTCTCCACCAGCCATATCGCTTATCTGAAAAAAACAAACATAGAAATCGTTTATTAGATGGAGAAACGAGAAAATGAGGAAGAAAGTATCCAATTCATGGGTTTTCCTTTTCAATGGGTTCAAACCAGGCCGTTAAAACTATTTCCAAAATTTGAAGCAAAAATGTGACTAAATTTTCTAAGCGTATAGAAACAGAAAACTCATATACTTGGAAACAAATCGAAAGCAACAAAATAAAATGTAAATTTTTCATCCGATCGAGTAGAAGATGAGACAAGCCTATCACAAAATTATCCAATATGACAAGGGTTTTCCACTATATCTAATACATCTAGTAATTAAAACTTATCTGTCTGCAATTAATATTTTGAACAAATGACTATAATCAACACTAGTCATTCGAAGCCTGCAAATGCTACTCTTGACACATTTTTCATCCTGCTAATCTTACCTTCGAAACGGTTAACAAATTTATGCTGATCGTAAATCAAGATAAACAATATTTCCTAAATCATTCGGCATATTTACCATCTGGCACAGCAGCAGGCTCCAGCATTTGCATCTCCAAAAGAACGGCGGCTTTTTGCGGGTCTTGCTGAATCAATTTTTGTATGTCAACCCCCGGTGGCGCTAAACCAAGCATCGAGGCCTTACTCATTTCATCCTGTTGCCCCTTCCACTCATGTCCCTCAATGTCTGTCTGCTTGCCAGGGTAGTGAAACACGGGGTAACCACTTCCATTTGCTGTGTGGTGTGGCTGATCACCCATATTGCTATGGAAGCCGTGATTGACATGGTGGTGGTGATGGTGGTGGTGGTGAGGATGGTGGTTATGATGATGATGATGTCCGTGAAGTTCTGGCATATACCCATGCATCGGGCTGTGGCCGAAGAAATGTCTGCTTGCTAGTGAATCGCAGAAATTTCGATCTTGACTGAGTAAATCAACGTTAGGAGGAACAATGGGCTTTCCTTTATTGACAGCAGGCAGAATGATACTCGATCTGGTCAGCGACGTTTCATCGCAAGCTTTCATTGGAAAGAGGCTGAACCATTTCCCAGAAGGCTCTTTCTTTTCAACTGGGCTTTTAATGCTATGGGGCGGCGACATTAACCCATCCTTGGGTGAAAACACTCTCGAGTTAGGCGATACAATACTATGATTTGGAGAGACTATCTTAGGCTCTTCCGTCTTAACTTTAGCATATGGACTAAATTCTTTATCAAATACGTTGTTTAATTTACTACCAAAATGTATAGGTGAAACTAAGGCTGGGCTTTGCAGAAGATTCTTCTGGTTCGGACTCTTGACAACATCCGCACCAATCTGCCCGGATGCATTGTCGTTAGTTTTAATGTCCAAAGTCAATTTTTGTTTGGTTTCACTCGTCGGAGTCGAGTTGCTGTCAGAAATACTATTTCCACTTGATGTTCTTCTACGGCCTTTTTCCTTCTCATCCTTTGATTTATCATTTGCAGAAGGATTTTCGTCATTTTCCTGCAACTCCCCACTTTCTATCCCCTCGACATAAACACCGCCGGCATGGGGAAGAATGTGATACCGGCGCTTGTATCTGTCTTGTCCGATGCATAGCCCGCGAAGAGTGTGAGATGCTGTGAACAGCTTGTGACGGTATTTAGAATGTTTCTGGGAAAGATAATTATTATTAGATAAATGAAAGCTTAAAACAATCAAAAAGTCTAATATAAAGGCGAAAACTACGAAAATACAGGGAAGTGTCTAGCATGTTGCGAATGTTTGAATATTTTGTTTGAAATAAAATGCAAATAAAAAAAGAATACGAGAGAGGGAAAGCTTCGAGTTAAAAAAATTGGGGTTTCATCAGATAGCACTTACCTTTTCAAGTTTAGTTATTCTCTTTTCTATCTCTTCCGCTGTTGTTGGATCAGTTCCGTCCTATGGAAAAATCACAATAATCACAATTTTATTAATCCTTTCATTAAACACATTTCCAATAATGAATGAAAGAATTGGTAACAGGCATAAGGTAGATTTTAGAACTAAAAGGAGAAAGAAGGCCGTAAAGGTTGACAAAAGATATATGACAAAACTTAAAAAAATTAAATAAAACGCTAAGCACACATAAATACCTAAACCCGATCAACATTAAAGAGGTATCAACGTAAAATTTCGACCACCGAAAATTGCAAAAAGATTTTGGTAATATGAAAAGGGGGTAAAAGAAAAGTTCTACCGAAAAATGGTTTTACATGCTTTGTATCACATACACGTTGCGAGAAACAAGCGAGAGAAACCAGCACGACTGAATTTTAAGGTAAACTAGTATTTCTACGGTCCGAAAGTCATCAACAATGATAAATTGATCATGTGAAATCCGAAAATAATTGTGAAAGCTCTCGGTCGATGGAGATTTATCGATACAGGGCAAGCTTCTGCCCAGCGGTAATGGCTGCTAACGTCGATGAAATTAAAAAGGTTTATATAATCAAGAAAGAATTAAACCAGTCAAAAATAAGTCACGAACCGCTCCCAACCGACCTCTCCTAGGCCTACTAGGTATTAGATGCTTAACTTTCCCGTTATAAAATGAATATAGTTATACTACTATACTACTTGTTAACCCTCACTGGTGAGACCTTGTCCAGAATAGAAAAGGTTGTTTCCTCTTTCATCCTTTCTGCGCCATGTTCGTTCAAAATTGGTTTGTTTTCAATTTTCATCAATCGTGACAACAATCACGCGCTCGTTCAAATCTTCCGATATCGGCCTCCAGACAACCCGCGCTCGTGGGCACTCGTCTCCTTGCTCGCTTCAACTTTCTTTCCCTAAATTAGACCCCCTTTCTGTATTCAAGACAACATTGAGCCTTTTTGTGATAGTCTTTGCTGTTCACAAAACAAACTAGAACGACGAAAAACGTTTTTTGGTGATGCCAATTTTTTGTGTTGATGCATCTTGAGGTATGTAAAGTCAATGATGAGGTATTACAACAAGATAAAACAGAAACAAAAAAATAATTAGATCCACTCTTGGGTTTTTCAGGCCGTGTTGAAAACTACTGAGACAACCCCCCTCCCCTACTCTCTTTCCTTCATTAGAATTATCTCTATGACAAAACATGATGTCTTTATAGCTTACATCTGTATCTTCACTGTCCTCTTCTTCGTTGTCGTCTTCAGCAGCATCTTCTTCATCCCCTTCTTCATCATCACTATCCTTTTCTTCATCGTCTTCATCTTCCTCATCCTCTTCATCGTCATCCTGTTCGTCTTTTGTGATTTGTGACAAATTGCTAGCTTCATCATCAACAGCAACCTTTTTCTTGCTCTGGCTTGCTTTCGGCTTTGTCGTGCTATTGCTCTCGTTGGCTTGTACGTCTGCAGCGACCGGACCTCTTTCGATTTTCTTTGTCTTCAAGTCAGCTTTAAGCCTGAAAATAATCAAATCACAACAAGTTGCGGCAGCGTAACAAGGGAGCGAAATGTGTCACCAAGCAGAAAAAAAACAAAATAATCAAGAGAGTTCAACACCTCCTGGAACAGATATTAAGTAGCGGGCATCGTTCCTAATATCCGGCAACTGATCAACAAAATGCGATAAACTCTGCTCTAAAGTTTGTGGCAAAAAAAGATTAAATTATAGAAACTGCCGAGAAGCAAAATTTGTATTTTTTGGGTATTTTGGAGGTACATATATCAGAACAACCTTTTCGTACCGCAAAAAAAATGATAGCAAGGAAAAGTGAAAACATAGCAGAATCAAGTTCTTTCGTCCGGCATACCTCAGAGCTGTGGCGGATTTAAGGGGGGGGGAGAAAGCTAGGGGCAGTTGCCCCTCTCTCACCGAGTTGAAGCAAGTCTCGGGCCCTTTTTTTGGAAATTTTGCGCCCCTTTTGAAGAATCAGAAGCAGGTGAAAAATTTTCTGAGACTTCTAGGTTAACTTACCTCAAAAATTTCTTCAAATCTTCAAAGTATACAACATTATTGTGAAAAATTTCCTTACAAATTGAATTCATCATCAATTTCTGAAAAATTTTCAGCGCCCCCACTACAAACTGCCCCTCCTTCAAATTTTCTCTGGATCCGCCCCTGCCTCAGAGTATAACGTTGATTGAATACAAAACGTACTGAAGCATGCTGTGTTTAAGCTTTTTGTCCAAGCTTTCAAATTAAATTTCTTGTTGCTTTATGTAAAATGCTTTAAGACATACCAAAACATCCTTATACTTAAACTACTAAGAGAAACCACTTTCTTTCTTAAAATTATTCTAGTTTTCTTACAAAATAAAAGGTCAGCAAGAATCAATTGGCTACGTATATTGCACGACGGTGCAGCTGAATATAGTCAGTGCAAATATCGTTCATTTGAACACATACTTTCTTATCCTTCCTTCCATATTCCATTTGTCCCTTCTGAGGTTTGACATGTGTTCTAGACAATTGTCCATCTCACTGGAAAGAGAACATTGCAATTTAAAATAATTTCTACTTGGTTTGTCAAATGAATGAATTTGTTAAGATGTCTCATCGCTCAAACTGTCAATATTAGATCTTATAAGTAAAGAAAATGGATTAACTTTTCTCATGTTCGACATCCACTTAGTTCTGTAAAGTATTACTAAAACCAGAATTACTAAGAATTACTAAGCCTTACTAAGAACCACTACAACAAGTGAAAAAGTTCATGGTTCGTTGATAAATATACACTATCGCAGATCTGTTACATAAAATAATAAGTTGCCAGACAATGATTCTCAGGTTTTGTGAGTTCCGAGATATGTTTGACAGGACTTAATTAAGCATTGAAAATTCTCAGCCGATCCTCATTATCTTTACATTTTAAGCCTGCCCATCCAGAACCCCGGCTTAAGCCACATTTCTATCTGTCTTGTGTCATTATGCCTGTAATCTTCAATGAGCTTGGACACCTTCGTGGAAAATTGATTTATAAAAGGTTTATAATTCTTTTGTTCACAATTGTTATATCCTAAATTAAAACACTAATATCATATAATTGCAAATTTCTCCACCCCCACTACTTTTCACCTCCCGCTTATTAGATTTTAAAGATATTCCCTCATCGTCGGTTTATTGTGGATGTAAGAGTAGGTCCTTGGTTTGTTTGTTTGTTTGTTTGCTTGTTTGTTTGAAAAAAGATTCGTCTCTATGTATGTTTGGCCGTACGCGATAAGAAATTACCAAAGAGATTTACAATGTGAATTTTCAAAAATCCATTCATTCGGCTTTTTTATAACAGAGGCTTCATAGAGGTCTATTTGTCAACTGTTCAACTCGACTATCAGTTTAACTCGATCAACAGTAGGTTGGCTGATTCAACTTGGATAGCTAAACCATAAAGGGCACCCGTGTCTTCTTTTAGTCACGAAAATGATCAAAATACCGAAGCTTCTTTATTTGTAGCTAAAATACTATGTGTATAGTTTGCAAGTCGACTAATGCTGTAAAAATGGTTCAGAAACATTAGCAGTTTGATTCACTTCAAATCTTGTATGCATAACGAAATTGAGGATTGAAACAGAACGACGATAATACAAAAAAATACCAAACAATGAAGCTTACTTGTAGATTTTGTTACTGCATAGCAATTCATTAACGAGAAAGGCTAAAACTGCTGCCTTTTGCACGGGAGACAAGCTGTGGATAGGTTTTTCTTTAAGCAGATCGGACAGCTGAAATGGAAAGTTTGATGCATGTAAATTGTGATCATATCACTATTGAATAGCTTGGTAGTGAGTTAATGAAATTTCCAGAAAGTTTACAAGTTAAAAAATCCATCAAGTTGTTTACCTCATGATCTACATCGTCGTTTCTTGCGATGATGAAGAGCCTTAAAACTTCAGACATGTTAGCATCATTAAGCTCAATGTCTTCTAGGGATACTCCTAGCTTCGTTTTTGCCTGTAATACAAACAATTTCTGTAATGAAACTATGGGGTGTATAATGGTTTGTATATGTGGTTTCAATACTGAACTTCAATAATACGCGTTAATCATTCACTCGTTTATTCACTCTTTCGTTCAGTTTTAAGTAACGAACAAAATAATTATTTGATGCACCAAATAATCAACTAAAAATTAATAATTAATCAATTAATTAATCAATTAACTAAGCAATTAATCGATTAATTAATTAAATAATTAATTAATTTATTTATTTATTAAATCATTCATTTATTCATTCACATATTTATCAATTTACTCGGTTTATCATTCACTCACTCATTCTTTTTAATTAATCAACAAAGTAATTCATTGATTCACTGATTCATTCATTGATTCACCGTTTTATTCATTGATTCACTGATTCATTCATTAATGGTATAAACGTGTCAATAGCATTTACTAGCAATTCTCTACAATCAATGTGTATTACCACAACTCCAGGGTCTTGAAGCGCTGCAGTAAGAAGAGATTCGCATGCCGTTATCAAGGCATCGTCACTGCCTGATTCGTTCAATAACGCAGACTGAAGATCAGCTAGACAAGGAAAGTCTGTTTCTGGATCTGTGCAGAAAAACGCATAAACCAAATTAACAAGTCAGGTTTAGAACTGGTGGTACAAGGAACAACGTGAAATGCATCTTGAATGTTCTTTGTCAAGTTTCTTCTCAAGTCTACTAAATACATTATATATACATTTGATGAATGAAGTTTCTTGTGAAGCAGCTACTTAACTTACTTACATGTTTTCCTGTTGTCATCTGATGGTTTATTTCCATTAAAAAAACCAGAAAACAACGTTTAGAAGCTTACCTATGTCAAGGACATGACCAAAACAGTACACAAACTCTTCAACCATCAGCAGATCTGCATACGCGCGGCCTGGGATGTTGAGGCCCTTGATTCTTGAGAACTCGGGCAAAGGCTGTCAAAGAAAAACAGAAAAAGTGAAGAACAATATCAAAACCATGCTGAGTATCAATATATAATTGTTTCTTTATATTAGTGTAAATAAGTTAAGAATTGGGTGGAAAATTTGATGAGTATTGAAGTCGCACCTTTCCGTCATTCAAAACCATATCATCGACTGGCTTTTTCAGCTCCCGTGCAATGGATCTTTCCAATCTCCTTTGCTCCTAAAAACGCAACATTTCGTGATGAATTGAAGTTGAGTTACAGAAATATATACATATCTTTCTGCAGTAATCTATACGACGAAAACAAAAACAATAGTATGCACATATTTTAAACCTATATGGTATATTCAAGCAACCTGAGATACTCATTCATATGTATAACAGAGATTGAAAAGAAAACTCTTCCTGGAAAACAGAAGGAGGGGGACACTCAAGATTCTAATCTCTCCTTCCAGCTTAATAGCTCTTAACTGTAAAAAGGTGAAACAATTATCTCTTGAACACAATATTCTCAAAACAAACCATTTTTCTTTGCTTAAGTAGTCTTTTCTCTAATCGCTTTTCCTCCTTTTTGCGTTCTCTTTCCTGAAAAGCAAGGCACTCGCCATAAAAAAAAAGAAATAAATCAAAGTTTTTTTCTTATTACTTTAAAAACATTGGATCACTGAATCCATAAAAAATAACCAATCAAGATCTTAGTATGACAAGAAACGCTGCGTACCTCTGCTTTACGCTGAGACTCTAATGCCCTTATCATCATCAAATGTTGCTTTCGTCTTTCCTTCTCTTGTTGTTTTAGGATAACCGTTTGCTGTCGTTTCATCTCACGCTCCTGCAAAAAAATATACGACCATTAGGATTGCAATATGATTAAACTCAAAAAGATGGTCTTGTAATTCATAAAAAGCACAAAACACAGAAATACCGTGATCATCAGATTCTGGGCCTCAGCGACTTTTTAAAAAAACAGTAATTTTTCATGTGCCCCTTGTCGTTTATTGAGAATTTGGACCATATGATTGACGGAAACTTTCTCGAAAAAGCTAAACTGCTTTTAAGCATACCCGTGCTTTTCGTAAAGCTTCTTCCATTTTTGCGTGTTGCAGTGCTTCCTTCTTGCTTCTACGAGCCTAAAACAGACAGATGCATTGACCGACTAAGACGTTCAGATTAATTACCAGCAACAGAGAGAAAACGTCTGGTAATGTACCAATCCTCGCGATCTTAAAAGTTTTGAAACTATTCTCAGAGAAGAAAATTAATGACAATAATGAAAGTAGCTGACCGAAATCAGAGTGTCATTGACATTTTACGAAAGTAAATATCATTGACTACAAAACTGCAACAGATTCTGATGACCAATGTGTTTTCTAAAAAACCACTTTTCCAAAACTATAACACCTTTCTTTAAGGAACCCACATTTTTTGAGTGCCAAGAAAGATTTGTTATTAGATTGACAGGTTATAACTTTAAGGAAGCGTTTAATGGAAGCAAAGAGCAGATCTCGTTATTGATCGGAACCAGGAGATTATTAATCATAGGAAATAGTGCGTTTAAGAGTATCGACAATCGATTGCCTCTTCATCATCATAACACTGAACATTTCAACAAGAAACTCAATTCGCCTAACCTGCTGGATCGATCTTGCTCTCATTTCTCTCTCAACCCTCAGTTGTTCTTGACGTTGAAGCCTTTCCTAAGAAGAAAACAATAATCGATAGGTATATACTTAAAGGCACAAAAGATATTACTTAAAGGCACAAAAAACATTTGATGGTACTCGGTCAAAAATCTTTATTCGTTGCCTTGGACACCAATGAAGGCCACGAATTGCAGCAGAAGAAGCTGAAATATTTTAAGATCGAAATAGCGAAATTCCAGAAGACGAACCAGTTCTCGTTGCTGTCTCTCGTTCTCTTTCTTGACTCTTTTCTCCTCAGCAGTGACACGTTCTGGTGACACGGAAAAAAATATCAAGAACAAAACTGAGTGATGAATCAAACAACCACATGTTAGATTATAAGCCAAGCAAATAAAGCAACACGTTTCTTAGCATTTTCTCAAATGTGAGTGATTTAAAAGAAAAGTTTCAAAATGTTTCATTCTCATAATCATTCTGGGTTCCCATCAGACTTATTTTTAACAATTATTGCAAAGGTAACTTTCGTAGTATACACTTTGTAGTACAATTCAACTGCTAAATGTTTCATGAAATTGAAAGACAAAAATTGTAAACATTGTCAGCTCGTATTAGGAAAAATACTTACGGTGACGCTTTCTTGAGAGCTTTGCTTCAAATGCAACCTGCTTCTCAACATGTCTTCGTTGTCTGGCCTCCTGCGCTCGTTTAGCCATTTCTGTTAAAATATATTCAGCTAATCAGCCTTTAACTTAGTGAAAAAGTCAGACTCTGAGTCCAAAAGTACCTCTAATAAAACAGACGGGTGTACATGCGATTCCAAAAGTTGTCCAAACCACTCAAACAAAAAAAGAGAACATGTAAAGTGATCAGGCTTCGAAAGCAAGCACCGTGACAGCTGTTTGGAACCTTTTTATGCAGCAAAAAAATTCATTGAACAATAACGTCTGGTAATAATTTGGCACAAAATCTAACTTAAATATCCGTAAAAATTAATCTTGTTCAAAATGTAAGAAAGAACTGAAATACCGTTTTTCAACTTTTTCTTTTCTCTTCGTTTTGCAAGTCTTTCACTTTTTGCGATCTGCCTTTCCTTCTCCAAAGCATGCCGTCTTAAAACTTCTTCCTCAGAAAGTATCTCAAATTTTGCTCCCTGTAATTTTGAAAAAAGATATATACTATCAGTAGGAAAATCAAGGATAGCGCCAATCAAGTACATTATACTCTGAAAAAATCCTGCTATGTTTCGGAGCAGTGATGCATCTTATTATCATCACACCCTTCAAGAGACCCACTAAATGCACATGATTTCTTTGTTTGACATGAAAAGCTTAAGAGGGGGGGCTTAATAGAGAGGGGGGCTTATTAAAAGTTGGGGGCTTAATAAGGTCTTATTCGGTAATGCTGATTTCAGTTTTGCTAAAATTGCTCCATCAGTAGGCAGTAAAGGCTAAATTATACTCGATCATATTTGTATGCAAAATTCCGTTTGGGTAGAGGCGCTGTTCATATTTAAAAATGTCACGGTCTAATGTACAGGGCATACCTGCTTGGATTCCATGAATTCGCCAACCACGGTCTTGGTTGAGAAGCTGAAGTGGTCAAGGTTAAGGTGTTCAATCTCATTCTTCTCCAAGTATTTTAGCAACTCTGGGTACGTTCGAATCTTTTTCCCACACGGCGCAAAATAATACACATCTCCCCTGAGACTTTCCCCGTTGCCGCCCGCCTTGATTCTGGTTTGCCTTCGCCACCTAGACAAATCGGACAAACAGACAAAAGCATTTAGTTAAAACACTGAAGTTATTTCACGCATGAAGGCAGAGAGGTTTCAGGCAAGTAAGGTTTCTGAAAAAAGAGCAGCTCTAAAACGCAAACAAGATAGAAAGAGGACAGCAAAAAATGTTCCATGCCTTTGATAGATATTTAATGCTTTCGGCAGTTCATAAACGAGTTTTTCAACAAAAATTCACTAAGTAACAAACATTTGGAAGAGGTTTTCTACTCTTCGACGATTAGGCATACATCCCTGATTTCTATAACTTTCCCCGAAAAACTAAATTATTTTCTTTCAAAAGTCCCACTAAACAAGTGTCTAGATATAGAAGTAGGTTACCCCTTTTAGGTGGAGCATTTGGTCACAAGATTTATTTCTAAAAATCACGGAATAATCAACATTTAAATAAGAAGTTTAGAAACGCGGGCGGTCGTGATGAAATATTCACAGGCTAAATGTGTTGCTTACCCTTCTGCTAAAGGTACTCGAAGCATGTTGTCATCAACAATTTTTCTACGCTTTGGCTCACTCCCTGTTGCTGCAGCCCCCTTTCTCTTCTCCGGAGTCGAATCTGTTACACTGAAATTATCAGATGCATCTTGGGTCGACTGCGATTGGTTGTCATCATCACCAGACTCGGACCCAGATCCCGCTGAACTGTCTCCGCCCTCGGAGCCACTACCCGATTCAGCTTCACTTACTTCCTGGCTTTCAACTTCTGCAAAAGATACAGAATATCTGTATTAAAAACAATAAATGAATATAAATCTTGAAATGAAGCGCTTGACACCAAGTAAGCAATGACCAGCAACCATTCCGAACAAAGCAACAACAAAACAGTGAATCTAAAGTTTCAGTGACCGTTCGAAATAGAATTCAGTCACTAGCTACGTTTTTAAGTTTTAAATACCGGGGAAGAGCCAGAAAAACAAGCAAAATTATTCATTGTTAAATGAAAAGCAAGCAATTTAGTAAATTTCAACTAGCAAAAATATAAAAGACTTACTTATATTAATTGTGATTTTAAATCCTTAGAACATGCATTTTTTAAAATAAATTGTGCTAGACTTTACTGCCGCATATAAAACCACGAAAGAGTTTTAGAATTTAGAATATAGAATTTTTTCCAACTAATTTTTGTCTTCGAAGACTTGGGTGAGCTCAGAAAGAGATTTTTAGTGATTATGATAAGTCTTTCGCGACCAGAGGAAATATCTCTTATCTCTTTGGGACAATGTAAACCGTACCACCTGTAAAGAAATTATAGGCCAGCCCTAATTCATGATTTGAAACTTAGAGCTACATACCATCATTCTCAGTACCATCGCCATCCAAATCATCACTTCGCGCAATATGAGCCTCCTTTGGGTCAGCCTCGTCTTCGATCTGGTCCGCAGAATCCTCTTCGCTACTGCTACTGCTTTCACTGTTTTTTGAACTAATGTCATCTGGCCTGGTAAAGGACCGTGGCTTACCAGTGACAGGAGGAACTACTTTAGGAGGAATTGGACTGTCTAACAAGGACGTCGGCTTAGGCAAATATGCTTGTTCTGAAAATTCTATTCCATGACCATGCCTGGGTCTGTCCATAAATGGTGAGTCCCTTGCATCCCTATGCAGCTGAGGCATCGGTAAAGATGACTTAATTACAGACACCCTGTCTGAAGTGTTATCCTGGCTTAATGGCACGTGGTAATGGCGATCTACCTCTCTTTTCGATTTTGCTTCCATATCTGAGCTGACACTAAGAAAATCGACATTGAACGGATTTTTACCGTGATGATTTTTTGGCAATGGAGCCTCAGGTGTCGCGGTGTCTAATTCAGATCTTCCTGCTCTGCCAGGTACACTGTATCGAGGAAGGGAAGAGTTCAATGGGCTCTCATAGTGTTGCTCCTTTTTAGCGAACTTCTCCTGTTTCCCACTTCCACTTTTTGAACTCATACTTTTTGGGCTGTCCCGTTTTCTATTTAAAATAGCTCCATCAGTGAAACTGCCCCTTTGGTCTGGCTTTACATATGAAGATGGCTCAAACATGCTTGGCTGTTTACTGACCCATTCTCGGGTTGCCTCCGCCCTTATCATTCTCTCATTCTGTGGGCTACTGTTACTCGACTCTCGGTGAACTGGTGACCCTCGATTATGTACATGCTCCCGGTGATGTAGATCCCTCTTGTAATCCATTTCTCTATCTCCCATTGATGCCAATGGACCCATAATACCTGGCCTCTGACGCGGAACTTCTTTCTCTCTCATTGGGGAAAAGGGAAATGAGCCATGGTGCTTCTCCTCATGGGCACGAGCGCCATAACCTCTGTCCGTGTTGTCCTTACTTAAGTAAGAAGCCTTTGCAGATGCCAAGGCTTTCTCAGAAACTGATGAAATATAGGAAGGTTTGGTTGAGCGTGGTAACATCGGATCATGATTGTGTCTTTGATCATGTTTCGAAATAACATCTGCCCTTCCTCTTTCATCAAAGTTAGACATGTGATGATGTTTTTCGTGCCATTTGTCTTGCTCTCTCGCATCTAAAGGCATTCCCATTCGTCCAGGCTTTGAATCTTTCCCTTCACTTTCTATTGCCATTTCATTATCAACATCGCCTCTTGTATGTTTGCTATTATTCTCTATCCTGTTCTGGGGTGAAAAGCTGTCACTTCTTTGAAGATGTTTTGCTTCATCCAGGAGAGCTTTATCGATGTATGACTTTGAGATATCCTCCCATTTATGCTCCCTTTCTATAAAATCACTTTGAGGACCAGCATCATTGAGTGCTGATCTGCTGTGTTTTTCTTTTATGCCTGGCGATGAAGATTCTTCTGCTACTAGTGACGGTGTTGACGATTTTTCATCCCTGCTGTTTTGTGACTGATGTCCTGACGAATGGGGAAAGTGGATGAGAGTACCACCATGTGCATGGCTGCCTCTTCCTGGATGGTACGAATGACCATGGCTAACACTATGTCCATGAATATGGCTGTGACCATGATGCCCTGATGAATGATATGGGCCATTCCTAGAGTGCGAGCCATGGTACAAAGGTCCACTGTCTCTAGAGGCACTATGTGACTCATGATGGTCATGACTACTCCAAGGTGGGGACGAAAAATGAAGCATTTCTGACGTCGGATAGGAATGAGGATGCCACCAGCTAGGACCAAGTGCAGACTGGGCACTGCTTGAAGTGACAAGTGTTGTTGCAGTAGTTTTTGCTGAACTGTTCTGCGCACTTGTAGGTGATGAGCTCGCACCGGAGGAGGAGTTGCTCACATTCCCCGGAGAATAACTTGGCCAATGGCTTGAAAATGGATAGAGCCCATGCCCAAAGTGGTGGCCTACAAAAAATTATTGACAATGTTTGAAGTTATATATCTTTACAAAATGTATCTTGCAGCCTATAACTAGAGGATTGAAAAGTTGTTACTTAACGTTTCATTTTCTTTTGAATTTACTTCCACACATTTGGAAAAGTTTCAGATATTTTGTCAGTGACGTGCATAAATTGCTATTTATACAAATTTGTTTGCTTCTTGTTGTCTAAAAAACAGAACTTTGGAGTGATAAAAAACAGATAGTTGCACTTAAATTTACATTACAAGGTCCTTGCGTTAATAAATACCTCTGGAATGTCCTGGAGCATTCTCCCTTCCTTCCATGCTGCAGGTACATCAAAGCATTTTCTAGAGAAGTAAAAAATACATGTCCTCATATAAATGCTATGTATATATCAGTATCTCATCTCATTAACTTTAAATTTCTGGCGACATAAGGAAATGCCAAAGCAGGCTGGGGATACCGTGGATCCTGTTATATCAGTCTAGATTTATCAAACCACGAACAACTATGAAAAAATGTAAAGAACACAAAACAAATTGATGTTTGCACATCCTGTTAAACAGGATGAATGGTATTCTATGAAGCAGAAACTCAAGTTAATTACATATTTTAGAAGTTTTTTATAAAATCTTTATAATTTTAGCTGTTAAAAAGCTTGGGGTTTTGTAAATAATTTGTATTCAGAAAATGTTATGATTTGAAAAAACTCATACTCTTACATTTGGATCAAAATTATCGAAGAAATTCAATCAAAGATTTTCTATCATAATAAATGACAACTTTCACATTAGCAAATACAAAATTCCTTCAAGTTTAATTACTTAAATCTTAAGTCAGCAGGACTTTTTGCCATTTGACTTTTACTTTCCACATCATCTATGCAAAATATTGGCATTTCTAAATAAATTGACAGAATAAACTTTGCAAAAAGTAATCATGTTTTCTCTTCTACGTATAAACTGCTGATAAATAAATTTTGAAGCTCAGTTCCCTCTTTTTATATGTTTGAAACAAAACTCTTTCTGATAGTCCTCAAAAATAATTCAGCTTCACTGCATCTGGATGCATTAAAACATTCAAAAACAAGCTCCTGTTCACACAAAAATCAGATAACACTTTAAACTGACAGCTTGTGCCTGAAGCATTTTTAAACCAGGGAAGTTACCACAGTATGGACTGTGGGATAAAAATATCCAGATTCATATAGAGGTCCAAAGTTCAATATCGACTTCCAATGACTTGGAATATTTATTTGCTTTGTCACTTTGGCTGCCATGAATAAAACGTCTTTCTGTGCATAAAAAGGTGTCATCAACAAAATTGAACAAAAGCCAACAACTTTAATTGCCAGTAGCACCGGGAAACGTTTCTTTTAAATCAAATAAGATTATTTTGATATTCAAGAATCTGTCTGTGGAGCAACAAATATCGATCTGCAAGTGCTTAAAAATAGATCAAAGTGTGAACAGAGGGAACATACACTGTTACTTGTAAGTCAGAAGAACATGGTTAAGATACCCCTTTGTCATCCAGCCCAGTCTTATGGTGCTAGCAGGGATCCTGCTAAAAGTTATCTTATCATAAGATTACAGAAAACAATGTCATGACCAAATATTAGCTTTTGTCTCGTGATAATCATTGGTTGTGCCTTGCTTCCAACACAATAGATGATTAAATTATATTTGCCAAGAGATAAAATTGCTTCCTGTTTACAAAAGGTCTACCATTCTGTACAGGTAACAAATCAAATTGACACATAGTAACTCTTGGCTTAAAGATTCACAATCTGGTTGCATATTCCACAGAATAACTATTCATCAACGACAAATTGGCCACTTGTATGATGAAGCCACCAAGGGGCACCTAGGGGCCCATTTTACTAAGTGTCAGGATTTTGGCATAGGTACCCAGTATGGAGAAAAGTCAGTGTAAATCAGGTTAATTCATGAACATGATTTTGATGAACAGCTTGTTGTATAAAAATATCTTAAAATCTTCTATCTAATACATAAAACAATTTTCCCTGCCAAGTCTACAAAAAAATGCTTTTGATGTTGTGATATGCAATTTGCCAGAAAGGCAAAGTAAGAGGTATCAGGTTGATGTGAAGCATAAAGGAAGATATGAGAAATTCCTGTTTTAGACATCCATCAGGGGGTCCTACCCCTTTTTCAAGAGAGAACTGAAAGGATCAAAATTCATGATGGTGGGTGAGGCATGGTTGGAGAACAATTCTCTTGGCTTGAAGATTACCCAACATTCCATGGCTTGAAGAGAGTCAAGAAAAAAACATATTTAGTACTAAAAGTTTATTTTATAAGGAAGACCTTAAAAATATTTGGGTACACTAGATCTGATTTAAATTGAAACCTACATAGTAAATATCTGGTTGTCTTGTTGTCTTGTATTATGTTTTATTAAATATTTTGTGCATCTTATACATATAAGACGTTTTAATTGTTCCTATAATTGTTGCTTTCCAAATGCGAACAAATGTTTAATGGGTAAATCAAAGATACAAAAACATTAAGAGATAAAGGAACAACAAAATGCCAGGCAAGTCTTTAAACAGCCTTAGTATGGATATCGTTTCAGATATCATTTCATTTGTTAATTTCAAAGTTAATATAATTTTTTGACACTCAGTTATAATCAGGGAAGATGACTTTGAAGTATATTTAAATTGAAGATAACATCTAAAAATAGACCATAATCTTTGCAAATGAATGAAGTGATCAGGCCAAGAAAAGAAGCATTATAAAGTCTAACAGCAATAAAATACAGTCAAAATTTTGAAAATGGTTTTCTTTAACTGTAGATTAAAGTTGCCAAAATAGGCAATTCACAAATAATATCAAAATGGAATTTTGTTGTAAAACTAGACTTTCTAATTTATTGCAAGTACTAAACTCGTCTTGATAAATTCGCTTTTATATGTTTAAAACTTTCACAAAAGAAGACGATGAAATGTTACATAAAATGCAAAACACTGTTAAAGATTGAGAGAGTATATATAAAGAATAGCAACGAACGACTTAAGATGGATAACTTAGGCCTTAAATATAGAGGATCGGGTACACTTTCCCTTACATGGAAGGCAACAATGAAAATTTCTTGAATTATACCAGAGATGCAAGCGCTGACTAAGTTTTAAGGTTTGTTATTATTCTTTGTTCTTCAAAATGGTTACAACATAAATTTGTCCTTCATTTTAACTAAACAAAATACAGAATCCATTTTACTTTTATCCCGGAGAGAAAAACTTGTACTTTGGCAGAAACGTGCTTTGTCCAGAATCCCCAACGACTGAAGGTTGAAAATGGGTTTATTATATGACTTGTGATGTATTTAGGCCCAAAACAACATTCCTATACAGACAAGAAAGAGTTGTAAAAGGGTAGAAATGCTTCTAATTGTACACGAAAATCCGTTCGAAGAATTAATCATCATGGAGGAACAATAACGCAGGCCAGAAAGGCAGGTTTTCGATTAATTTCACGCCCTGAAAACAACGTGGATTTTGAGCCAAAAACCGGAGTTTACCCGCTGAATATATGGCTAAGTGAAGAAAAACTTTATAAAGAATTGTTTCATGACATTTTGAGAGTCAAAAATAAAATGATAAAGCCACTTACTGAGAGAAAAGCGACGTTCTTTTAACAACGAAAGCGTGGAAGCCTTCGAGGGCTTCGGATCAACAACAAGCATGTAATGCAGTTTGAAATAAACGAACGATTTCGGTTGAATTTCGCTTGATATAAGGCAGGAAATGAAAGCCAAATTCGATCTAAAATCTTAGAACTGTGACTTAAAAACACACGCAACAAATTCACCTTACCTTTAACAAACTTAGTTGTCTCCCAGCGATCGTAAACCATACAATTCCAGTGCGAAATTTGAGGATAAAATAAAGAAAAGGTTTCGTAAAGGATCAGAGCAAGTAATTTAGGAAAATGGGGAGAAAGGATTGAGCAGAAGGCGCATGTGGTCGGTGACGTCACGCACATTTAGACAATGCAACCTTTGACAAAGTGATATAATTGAAAGCAAGCAAATGGCAATATGGGGAAACTGAGTCGAAAATGCAAGGAAAAATACAGATTTTGCGTTTGAATATTGCCTCAGTTTTTACGAAAATGTTGGGAAAACTTAAGTTTCTTAGCTTTATAAGATTTTTTATCAAGTAAATAAAGTTGCGCGTTGATGATGGCTATTAAAGTCTGTTTTATGTAGAAATTTCAAACTATCCTGAAATTCGTTTCTTTGCAGTTTGAAACTTTAACCCAAAACCGAGATATTTGCAACTGTGATAGAGTTTTTTGGAATTCACAAAACAGTTAAATACTAAATAATTTGCTTAAATTACAAGAATTCCTGCATGCAGATAAGCAATTTATTCTTTTACAAATGTCTAATGAAGAGTGAAAATCGACCACAAAGAGTCAGAGTACTAGAAACATTATTCACCCATCATAGGCCACTCCAAATTTAAAAACTTAACTTCATAATTCTTTAAGGAGTAATGGTTAAAACATAAACGGGCTCTATGCCAATGTCAACTCAAACGTAATAAAAATTTCGACCACAATCGGTAAATGTGGCAAAGACGTCATTTAGGCATTTAGAAATGTGAGAAAAACATTGGAAAGGATCTCTGTAAAAATAATGAATTTTTATTGATACCAGGAGAGTAACAAGCATATTCGAATGATAGACCCGTTTACATGAGACAAACTCTCATTTACATTTTGTGATCTCAAACCGAGCTGGCTTTGGCAATTCAACTAGAGCCAGATTCAGTGCGGTTACTTTTGGGACTACTTTTCTCTCGCGTAAACATGTTTCATGGTCGCATTCAGGGCCCTTTTTCTTGTGTAAACGGAAATCTAGGAGTAGAATGATTTTTATCACAAATATGTAAAATTTCAGATCATAAAAATAAAGTGCGTGGTTCTTCCTTAGGCTGTAAATCTTCCGAAAGTCATCGCCCACTAGTGTACACAAAAAAATTGGAGCGTTTTTGCATATTTTATCCATCGTTATACACAAATGAAGTTTTTATCTAAGATCGAAGAAAATAGCAAGATGGGGAAGAGGGTAACTTGGACTTTTCTAGTGGAACCTGTCAAAAACTTTGAAATCGTCAGCCACAATAAAGACTAGCTGTGGCAGGGTCGGCGAATCGTATTTGAAAGTGGAGGGGCCAAAATTCAAAGTCTTGAAAGGACTTAGGAAAGGCTTTTTAGAATTTTTAGAAATTTTTAGAATCATGGTGTCTTAGGGATGGCCAGAAACTGTATCTAAAGTGAATTTTGACTGAAGGTGTCGCATAGTCGCGTCTTTTGTGATGTTTACGTGAAATAGAAAAGTTTTGCAAAGTTTTAGAATAACCACTATCGTATAGCTCGAAATGAAACCTTTTTTAGATTTTAAAAGTACCCGAAATAAGACGAGGGAGAAAAATCAATGAAACACGGATTAATGAAAAACATTAACGTTGAAATATCAACAGAAGAACCATCAACTAAAAATAAAAAGATAAGCAATTTTGTACAGTTAAGATATAACTTTGTGAAAAGAAAAAAGGTGAAAAACCTTCTTTCTTTATCTAAAGTTGGTACAATGTTTAGCTATAATAAAGCTTATTAAATCCAACTAATTCAAATTACCATTGCATAATACAAATCTTAAACAACTGATGTTGCACATGTATTTCTTGCAGAAATCACAAGGCCAATTGATTGATGAAATTTTTTCTTGAACATTTGTAAGTTCGGGAAGCATTTTATTTCGTTGGCTAAATCTGTGTTTGTTCGGTATTTAATCCATATATTTTGTAATGTGGCTCCGTTGCTTTAAATTGGGGAAAAAATTTTATCCATAAAAGATGGATTTAAACCATTAATTGTTTTATATATATCCATTGCAAAAAATTGTAAACAAAGTTGATTGTTTTATTATTTGCTAAAAATTGTTCAAAACTTGAATGATAATCGTTATGTGCTATAAATATTGATAATAAGAATAATAATAAACCATTTTCTACAGGTAATTCTCAATGCCCTTACAAGAATCCAGTTTTTCCGGCTATTACCTTTCTTACTGCAAAACATCTAAATAGGAGGATAATAATTAAAATACGATAAAACGAATGTTTTCATTGAAGACATTCGATTAGATTCATTTTTGTAATATTACCTTTACCTATAACATGAAAATGAATGTAAATAGCACTTTTGATCAAGATGTGTGCTGAGTGGTTCATTCAAATTCTGGTCCCACCTTACCTGCCTCTTGCATTAGGTTTCATAAGTTAAGTATAAAGGTGAACAGTAATATTTTCATCTAGACTCTCTTTTGAATAAGCTAAGACGAATTCCTTTTATGACTTTTCAAACTTTGACAGTAAGCCAGCATTCAGTATGTAAGGCTTGTGATTGGTCAAAGAAATCCCTGGAGGGACAGATGACAATCTGGATTAGGGGAAGGGGGTCGCAAAACAGGCTGAAATGATCAAAAAGTGATTTCGAATACATTGATCAAATGAAAAAGCAAGCAAAATTTCAAACAAAAGCATGAAGCCAAGATCCTAAAACCAACTTTGGAATTGGCCTGGCGGATTCTTGAAACTTCAACTTGAAACTTGAAATTTTTTTTCCCTTATTTGACTTATTTGTTTTCCTTTCTTTTTATTTGAATCTCTTTCCCTTCCCTGGTGAATCCGATGTGCGTGAATGGGCATGATTTGTCGTATTTGAAGATAGGATAAAGCGTAGACACTGGACTTTATCTTACAAAAAACTGCTGTTCCCGAGGGGCAATTCACTATTGCAAATAGCGTACGAGATTTTCCCTAAAACAAAAGGATTTCCAGGGATTTTCAGACAAAACAATAGGATTTTTACCAAAGATGTACGAGATTTTTTAGAGTGGTTTACCTTTGGGCTGGTCCAACGATATCGTCGCATTCTGGGCTTCGTTTCGTTCGCTAGATCTGAGATCTCGGTGTCCGTTGATGTCTTACTTCAATATGGTCGATATAAGATAACGCTGTGCGCATTATAAGAACTTCCATCACGGCTTCACTAAAATGACCTTGACAATTTCCCTCCGTTTTAGGCTTAGATAGGAATTCATAAATAATTGGCGTTGTTAAGCTTCTGAAGCCCTAAACCAATTTCCATGTCGATTGATCAATTTGTTAGTTTTTTTCAACAAACAATTGTCATTGGCCGTTTGCCTGCAGAAAGATTATTATTTGCGAAATATAGCGTTGCAATCTGCGAAAAATATGGTGAAATATGAACTACTCTTCTAATGCAACTTTGTGCAATGTAATGAAATGTTCTAGAAAATTGTAGTACAATATAATTAAAATGGAACTTCACAGGAATCTGTGCTGGGGCCCGTGATATACTTGTAACACATGAGAAGTATTTATAGTGCAACAAATTTGATACACTTTTTAAGTATTCTGCCAAGATATTTAAATTTTCCTTTCATGTCTTCCTCTTATAGACATGTTTCGCAAAACTCGAAGCTATTACCATTAAGTGTCATGCAGACAAATCGAATTTATCAATTTGACCCAGAAAAAGAATAGGTTCTCAAGAGCAACGTGCAATTGCTGGCTATAAGATTTTATAGATAACGCTCAAGAAAACTTGCAACGCCATCCTGTAATCAGTCTGACACGCTAGGATTGTAATTGCAAATCTTTGAAAGACACCTTACTCAACAGGATGCAAAAAGATCGGCGCGAGGATGTGCATAATTTGTAAGTGCCAAAGAAATATGCAAGCTCCTTCCAGGTATGTTCTATTCCCAGGGCGCACAACACTCTTTGGTACAGCGGAGACCAGTATTTTAGAAAAAATTACCAAGACTGGGCTTAAAGGTGATTCTACCTAGCATTTAATGAAAACAGTAAGACACTTATTCATTTTACAAACACATTGGGGTTTCACTGGGGTCACATTTTGAAATTAGATTGTTTTCTAAAGATGAGAACCATCTACAATACAATTCAAGTGGACAAATAATTGTGTATGAATAAAATACTACAGCATTTTTGCGAGCGAATTAGTTGATAACAACTAATGGATTAAATTAACTAATAGCCAATTAGAGCAAATAAACTCACTGTACCTTGAGACAAAAAGAAATCTTAACCATGACTGCCGTTCCAGAATCTCTAAACCCAGCCAGAATCAATGGGATAGTCTATGAATCATACTGCATTGCATTTAGATGGTTCTGATCCAAAAAATTTCGTTTTTAATGGATATTTTGGAGAAAATTTGCAAGATGACCATCATACCTGCAGTAACAAATAGAAAAATTGTTTTGGTAAATATTTCCTGAAACCAGAAGAAGGTGTATTATACACCTTACGATCTAGAATTTAGCTTTCAAGATCTATTCTAACAAAATGACTAGGGTCCTATGCCCCCTATATGTTACATTCCTGTAGCATTGGAGACACCGGAGTTGGGGCTATATTTGGTGGGGGGGGGGTTGGGGCTCTATTTAGACAAGTTTGCAAACTTTTATTGGAGTTTGCCACTATCTTTAATGCCACAACCGTATATATTATGTTTCAACAAAAATTGGGAGGCTTTTGCCGCCCCCCTACCACCCCCGGTTTGACTGTGCTTGCACATCGATTTGGAAATATTCTTCATATTATACAAATGCGTTTATGCGAACGAGAATATTCGATTTGTGGAGCAGGTGGCAAGACGCATGCTCGTCTCGGTTGAGCAAGCAAAAACAAAAATCTACATTCAATGCACTAGACACCCTTTGCAATTTGCAAATCCTTTATCGAATTCATTCATTTATTCACAGGTCAGAGCTACCGTCTATTGATATAAAAACGTATTTTTGCCTTACATAAGAATTTTGATGAGTATCTTACCATTAAGGTTTTTTTTCCTCTAGATAACCTTCGAAGAATGTCACTTTCCACCAAGCTAAAAGATGTGACATAAATTACTTTGTGAAGGTATTGTTTTTCAACTACGATGGCTTGTTTTAGTTCGAACAAGTCATGAAGAAGCTGTTCAGGTGACTCAACCGTGGGCTCCGACGCAGGTTGGAAAGTGGAGGGGTCAAGAGAAAGTGTAACAATCATAACAAACGTTTTTTTTTAAAAAGCTGTATTGCTTTGCAAAAAAGTGAGGGGGTCATGGCCCCCCGGCCCCCCCCCCCCTTTGTCGGAGGCCCTGTCAACGACAACCTAGCGATTTCATTGTATGTCATATGCATCGCAAAATGGCAATATCTTGCTTTTGTGTGAAAAGCTTTTCTTTGTGCGTGTCACTTCTCCTTATCTGATAAGAGAGATCAAATGGTTCCAGTATGACACCATGTAAAAACAGATTGTCACTCAAAAATAACATCTCTTTTCCGTGAAGGAAATTAAAATCAGCTATGAAGCTGTTCATTGAAAAGTTTTTTGACTGCTCGGCTTTATAACCCTTGTGTCCGGGAAATTCAAGGGAATATTAATAGATTTACCAACAGGGGGGGATTTAAGCGACAAGGATGGGGGGGGGGTGTTAGATAACGATTCGATTTTGGTGCCGCACGCTTCAGGTAATTCAGTTTTAGCTTTATATATGGAGATAAATTAAGTACTTTCTGCATCACTTTGTTAAAACTTCCAGTTAAAACTGGGGAACTACGGAACACTCTGGTTATATTTTTGATGTCATATATAGGCTTCCCTACAGGGGTTACAGGGGTGTCAATACCTTATCAGCTGGCACAAACTGGATTCTTGTTAGCAAATTAGGGCGAAAGTAAAGCAAGTTGTGCTGAGAATTGGTCTGTCGAAATTGATTAAAGCGTAGTAAAAGAGAAGCAAGCACTCGATACATCTTTGTAAGTATAATTTCATCTGAGATTTCTATTGTCTTTGGTGTTTTTTTTCCGATTTATGGACCGGTGGAAACATTACCCAATGTTAAAAAACTATCAAGAATTTCCTTGTTTGCATGTTCATTGCATTGGGTCTTAGAAATACCGTCACCAGGGCCTTCAACGAATGGTAGCCGGGCCATGGCTTTTTGCAAAACAATAGGGCTTTTTAAAAATCTTTTGCTATGATTATTAAAATCTCCCTTGCCCCCCCCCCCCGATTCCCAACCTGCGTCGGAGCCCATGGTTATCAGTAAATATGAGAGAAGTAGCTGGAGAGCTAGGGAATGGGAGGCCAGGAGCTATAGCCCCAGCCAAGCATTTCAATTTACGGGAAATTTTGAAAAAGTTGTTACTATTTCAGAATTAGTTTTTTAAGATTACATTTTAGCTCTGACTTCCTGCCAATGATTGAACGACAATTTGCCAACCAGCATCGTTACCCTGTAATTAAAAATCATTCCCATCTAGAAGACGCCCTTGCACACCAACGGGCAGCGCAAAAAGGACCCTGGTACGAAAAATATAAACTCAAACACAGACATTCTTGCTATGGAAGAATACCCATTTCTTTGGACCACAATATGGTCCAAGACCAGGGTTGAAAAAAGCATCGTACCACTGGACCATAGGGCCCAGAAAGTATTTCAAGTCCCAATAAAGAATCAGAAAGCAGAGTTTATACAGACGGATACTAAAACTCCAGAACCCTCAAAATCAAGCAAGAGAATACTAAAAAGGAAATTGACAAAGCAGTTAGCAATGATCAATTAATCAATTATAATATTAAAAATGTACAAATATATCTTGAATCAATTTGTGAAATGTAACGTGTTGAAATTAAAAAAATTCTGTGATCGAGTAAACGTTTAGTGCATAAAAAGGGGCATAAATGTATAGAAACGGCAGGGATGTGGCTTCCAAAAGTAAAAAGTATCAATTGCCCAAGGCATATCTTTCTGCCCCTGCCCAAGGCATATCTCATTTGCTGTTGGAAAAAAGAACAAGGACATTTTGAAAAGGCAAAATATCTATAAACATTAGAACCTTGTCCAATGCTTGATGAAAAACTTGAGAGTTTAATGCACATTAGAAACATTTCCTGGAAACTATCATTCCATTGGGATAATTTATTACCATTGTTTGAAGTCTTGATTTCACATTATTTGATTTAGTGCTTGGCTAATTTCAATAGCTGTCATGCACATTATAGAGCTAGTAATAACAAAACACGAGTTTCAATTTAAAAAAAATAGTTGGAAAGTTTCTGACTTTAATAAATCTTTCAATTATCTCAGGCTTGTATTTGGATTAAAGGGCATTAAATATTTCCACACCGAAAACCACTTGTTGACCAGGAAAACTCTTGATAGCAAAATGGCTGCTATTGGTGAAGATGATGATTTAATGAGTGTTTTAGAATTAAACCAGATTCTTTCAGTTACATGTTTATTCATGGCTAGATTATTCTTATGAAAATTGTAAACTTTTTCAGTTGACTCATATAAACTGCTAAAACTTTTGCTACACTTACCACAATTGGGTAATTAATTACTCTTTCTTTAAAACTCAAGCACGGAAGTCAATCAGTAATTACAAAATGCAAATAAGCAACTTAAAAATTCTTGTTAAAATCGAGCATGCATTCTCAATCTAAACCCTTGTACTTGCATTCAGGCACCGCACAGCCATTGGGCTAGCTTGCGATAATTAATATATGTTGGAAAACCTTTTAGAAAGTTTACACAATGTTGAATAGTATACTTCTAAGTAAAAGCAGTTCTTCTTGACTGGGAACCCTTTTTGTTCATTTTCTAAGTGTTTTTCTTGATGTTTGATTATCTTGGGGATCTCAAGCTAATTTTATCTATTCTATAGCTATTAATATATTCTCTGAACCAGACTGTTTATTAAACCCCAGTAGAAATGAGCCAGTATTTTCTAAAAGGGATGTTTTCCGGTGTTCTAGAGGGCATGGCCTCAAAAAATTTTGGTTACGCCCTTTTCAGCCTTCCCACATTTAGACTGGTGTGCAGTCCCTGCTCGCAGTTGACCATAGCTATAACTTGGATAGCTCACTTTTCAGCTTTGTCAAAGCCTCTAGTCCACTGTGTGGCAATGAAAGATGCTTACCAAATGGAACATCATGATCAACAGGGTTTATCCTTATCAAAGTCCCATTTTTTCTACCACTAACTAATCGTTCACTCTGAAATCTAACAGTTGGAACATATAGCCCAGCCCCTATCTCTATGACAACAAAGTTATCTGATAGACCTTTCAGTTTCTCTTTAACAAAAGCATCAAATCTTGCATATTGCTCTGATGTCCTTGTTTCAATAAACTCCCAGTCTCCAAACATTAATATATTTGGTCTGGCAAGTTGCTGTTTGGATGCCTCCAGATCTAAAAGGAAAAGAAAATCAGGCAAACTAATAGATGGTTGAACCAAATGCTTCATTTTGCTAATTTTTGACCCTAAAAAATCATCCAATTAAACCACTTGGATTTGTCTGGGATAATTTACAATTTATATGCACTGTTAAATGAAAATAATTAATGAACTGGTCTGATCCTTCTACACAATGTTCCCATACTAAATGATACTATAAAGTAGATATTTTAAGTGTAATGTTGCTTTTGTGTCACATGTTATATCATGTCAATAAAATACAGATTATATGATTAGATTTTTTGGAGAGGGGGTGCCAACATAAAGACAAAATGTGACATTTCTTGCACTGCTGAAAAAGACTGAAAATGCAATTAGGAACATATTGCCCTATTCTGGCCCCCTCATCTTTTTGCCATGTCAATGTCAACATACCAGGAGGTCCCGAGGGTAGTGGATCCATTGCTTGTAGTGTGTTTTCATCAACATTAACTTTCTGATCATCAGGGAATGGCCATATTTTACCTCTCCCATTGACCTGTTGGAGATAGTTTATACTTCCATGGCATTCCACTACTCTGTCTTCATCAAACCCTGCTTTCTGAAAGTGACCATCAACATTACTCGTAAAAACAAAATATCCATTCTCCATGGAATCAGCCCATTCTTTCAAAATATCAAAGCCTTTGTGTGGCTTTGTAGCCTTTAAAGATTTTTCCTGTGCCCAAAAAATCCCCAGGCGAAATGCGGATCATCTGTAAACCAGGCAGGAGTACTCATCTCAGGGAGGGTTAATCCAAGCTTTTTCAATGGTGGATACGCTCTCCAAAAGCCCTCAGGCCCTCTAAAATCAGGAAGCCCACTATCAACGCCAATTCCAGCACCAGCTGTCACCACTAATGTCTTTGCCTCACTCATAGCCAACGCAGCCTTCAGAAAATTGTCTTGGGAATTATTCATTTTCAATCCAAGCACAGTTGTAGTTTGTATATGTCTTGACTGGTTGATCCTCTTGATAAACTTACATGAAAAAACCGGTCGTAAATCTC
The DNA here is from genome assembly GCF_013076305.1 of Rhopilema esculentum. The sequence continues at coordinate 4,396,628 of NW_027019306.1, forward strand.
TAATGTGCTGAAAATTTGCGAGTAACATTCTATTTGTGACAAAAGGTCAAAAAATCCGACCACTGATGTGATCTCTAAAAAAAGAAAAATACTTTTAGAGATCAGAATAGACTCGGGTTAGCCTGTGTCCCAGACCCCTAACTTGACAGTGTCTGACAAATTTTGACAAATTCTACTGATTTTGCATACATGCCACAATTTTATGATGTTCTTTCATGTTATGTGGTCAAAATTTCAAAATTTTAAAGTTTTTGTGACGTCACATTTGAGAACTCTATTGCTCTGAATGTTGTTGCTGTTCTCCTCCATTGCGCTCTCCTCTCCCCGAGATGCCCCGAAGTGAAACTGTTTTTTCTTTCTTTTTTAAAGTTGGTACAATTTCTAGCTATGCATACATTAAAACCAACTAATTTAAATTACCAACGCTAAATATAATATAAATCAAATATAACCGATGTTGCTAACGTATTCCTAACGTACAGCAAAGATTACAAGTACAATTAAACGATGTAAATTCTGAAATTTTTTTCTTGAATATTTGTAAAGTAGGGGACTACTTTATCTCATTTGGAACTGAGTTCCATGTTCGCCTCTATCTGTGTATTGCTTTTGGCCTACTCTTATTTTACTGTTTGTACTTATAACTGAAATAAAAATCTTCGCTGCATAACTAGAAAGAGTCGCTATTTAATGTTTTTCTAAACAAAGTCAATTTAATCTAAAGTCGCTAGAAATAAAAACTTTATAGCATTTATATAGCTAGTTATTGTTATAGCAAGTCAATATATTGGTGTGTCCGAGTTCGTGACATCAGGTTCGACTCAACATTTAAAAGAGATATCGATACATCACAGTTATTAGTAATAGTTTTTTCTTTTTTTCAAACTTTTTTCTTGTGGTGTACCTCAAGGATCGGTACTTAGATCTCTGATTTGCCTTATCGCTATTAATCTATTAGCTAATGTGTCAAGAAAATTGAAATATTTTGTTTCTTTGCAGATAATGCTTAATGCTGATATTCTTAAAAGAAAATAAATTGAGTCCAGATTTGTAAAAAATAACAATAAATATATCCATTTGTGAAACTAAGTACAACATCGATCCTTTTTCCAGACTTCACTTTCAGACATTATAATCGGCATATTCAAGAAACACAATATGAACGTTTATGTGTTCAGCTTCTAGGCCCTGGCTGATGAAATTTTACATAAAACATGACTTCGATATGCATCTATAATGCCTTGCTCGCGTCATTTCTACAATTAAACACCACTGTCTTGCTTGACACATTTGATTTATACCTTGATCATATATTAAAATTGGGAAAGAAGCTATCAGAGATATTTCACATCAACTATTTTCTGCCCATTTCTTCCTGACTTTAGAAGTCTATAAACAGTTAATTTGATGTGATAAACCATCACGTCTGTTTTAATTTATGTCGCTTTATGGGCACAAAGGACTGTTTGAATTTATTTGTAAGGACTGAAAATTACTGCACTAAACAATACTAAATTAGGATGTGTGTGAGCATCAGATACGCTGAAATAGGCGTTCCTCCAAATCGTTGTCAATTCAGCTGAGTTCAAGTCGTCTTCGGATAATGTCGTTGATTATTTGTTGTTAGGTGATGTTAATTTTCCTAATGTAACGATAAATGTAATGATAACGAAAAATTTGAAAGAAAAAGAAGAATCATGGACTAAATATTGCAAACTTTAGTCTATATTTCATAATTTCATGCAAACCACGCATATTTTAAAATAAAGCCCCTTGAAAACCAACTCTCGTGCTGCAGAGCTATCCTTTCCCTGATGAGATATTGACGATAAAGATGAAAGTGCCTATTTTCTAATGGTGTTCTTCGTACAAAAACTAACACTCAAAGGCCAGGCTGTTTCAAACAACATATTTTTTCAAAGGGCGCTCCAATCTTTTTAAAAAAACGTATAAATGTACCGCTAAACCATTTATAATATTGCTTGTTATGCTATATGTCTCATATGAATAATGGAATTAAACAAAACAAACAAATTTAGGCCACGCCCTTTTAGCACCAGAAAAGGCCCTTTTACAAACAAGGAAAGCCAACTTTACCTGAAAGAAACGCCCAAAACTAACTTTTGGCTATGTAAAGGCAGTTCGAAAATCAAAGGATGACATCGAAAAAAGTACGTTGCCAAAATATTACACGTCCACCAACATTTTTCATCGGATATAGACGAAATTCAAAATTGATCCTGCCGAGAACTGTCCCCCAGTTCCCCCATGGCGCCGCTACTGATTACTATTAAATTTGTCTTTGCAATAAGCGGCTAACAGCTGAATATATAGGACATAAATCAGTTTTGATAAAGTGGCGTCTGCTGTTGCTTGAAACTATCAAAACAACACTGTTCTGTCGTCGCCCAATTCTTCATAGACTTACATAGCAAAATATAAATGTTTCCTGTCATACATTCTCTGTGACAAAGGTCTTTTCTATTTTTTTGTTCTCAAAATTATACCCAAGTAACTTGATTGATAACCCTGATATTACAATTCAGAAGAAACTGCCAGACAAAATTTGGAATTTTTCCATTGGTGCTTTTCATTTGCCATACAATGCTATACCTCTTACCCTAATACAAAGCAGATCTTAAATTAATATTATGGCGACATGAAATTGAACAAAGTGCCTGGCTTGAAGCTCTAGATTCTTGCCAAGCTCTAAGAAAGACTTTGGAGCCGAGGAGCTCATCACAAAGGTCTAATGGCCAGGGGCCATGGTGGGCAAGTGACCATCTTATTTCGGGGCCCTTTCGGTGTTACAAAACAGAGGAACACCCAAAAGATTGCCAGATTGCCAGGCCTGAACCAGTTTAAAATCGGGAATATGTCTTAAAAAAACATGAAAAGTTTTTGTTTTCTTTGTGTGCTAAACGGCGCACTTCATGCTGAAATAGACTTCAGCTCCCTTGTAACAAACAGGGTTTTTTTAACGTGCAGTTATACACAAAATGTGCAGTTCTTAAAAAGGTCTGTGCTGTTCTAAAATTTTACTTTAATGAACAAAAAATTAAGGAAAACTTTTGCAGAAAAAAACGCACAAAAGTTTGAATGATGAAACACAGGAAGATAATGAAGCTGGCGCTCAAATTAAACACAAACTTATGGGGATATAGAAATTATAGTTATAGAAAGACATTCGATGTAGAGGGAATATAATTTTTACGAAACTTCATAGTCGCTAGATCGTTTTTGAGGCACACATACACGAAGCACTAAATTGATAAATCCAAGCAGGAGGCTGTTTAAACTCTTAAATTAGAGAACATTTAGAATTCAGAACAAAAAAATAAATCATGTCACCAGTTTCTGATTTAAATTTTACAGTTGCGTGGTCAAAAAAAGCAGACTGACAACTAAATTGAAAATAATTTAACATTTACTTCTCAAATTGCTGTGCAATTGCTAGTTATACCTTGCTTTATCGTCATCGGTTTCGTCCGTTTAATTGGCAGAGCTCGAGAAAAAACGACATCAAAGTTTTTAAAACATTATAAACAGTATTACATTGCTATTAAATGTCATTCTACAAACACAATTTGGTTTTTTCAAGATTCTATATAGTTGAACTTGGTATCTTGTGACTCTATATCACCAAGAACTCACAATGGTTGTCATTTACTCGAGAATTTGGTTTTCTGCCATAATGTACTTTATAATTTTGCTTCCAAACCGAGTTAGAATCTACTTGCTCTTTTCGCAAATTGATATTACATTATAAATGTATTTCGAAATATTTTCTTCAAAATGGAGTGTCATATATAGGCCTAAATTATATTACTGATGAGCATGGAAATAAAAACAAGCTTATTAATATTGTCCAAATCTCTACCTTCAAGAAAGGGGTCTGGAGCAGTAGCGTAGCGAGGGGGGGCTGACGAAAATGCAAATCAGAAACAAATTAGTCCTTCGGGTGACTGCTTAAAAACTGCTTAAAATAGACTGAATATACTAAATATACTAAATATACTAAAATATACTAAATAGACAAAAAAATAAACTGCAGGTTTTCGTAAGCTGCATTTTAGGGTTTCTAGAGTTGATTTGTTTGCGCACCCTCCATTTAATATGCCATACATTGCATGGAATTGAATGAATGAGTTATAAAGTGTTCTTAAAGTAGTTTTTGGCACAAAATGCCTTAGTTTATACAGAACTCTAATACCTTTGGATATTGTAATGTTTACTTGGAAATTAACAACAACAAGAAAATTAACAAAAAAGATTCACAGTCAAGAAGAACTGCTACTACATAGGAGTTAACTATCCAAAGTTGCGTTAGGGTAAACTTTTCAAAAAATTATCTAGCCTATTATTGCAAAAAATGGGGGGAGCTATAGCCCCTGCTAGACCAATGGCTGCGCTGTGCCTGATTTGTATCCAAACATGTTATTGTTATTAAAAGTATTTGTATTGTACCTAACTTTTATTGTACTACTATTGTTCGTAACTTTTATTGTACTACTATTCTATTTGTATTGTACTACTATTGTACCTAAAAGTATTTCCTTAAAAATGTTCAAGTGCCTATCAATCATAGATTGTGGAAATCAAAACAACTGGCCTCGTATTCAATCATATGGAGAGTTCGAAGGCAGGAGGAGAAAATGACGGAAGGTAATGAAATTGAGAAGTGCAAGGAAGATGCTCTTAACTGTGCTGCCAAGTATGTGGCAAATTTGCTCCAGGTATATGAAACTTTTCACATTAGCTCATAGCTTTTTTGAAATTGAATCCTGTCGTGGTTTTGGTAGGTAGGTGCTTAAAGGGTTTGAAGAAGAGGGCCTAAATTACAATTTTGTTTTTTAGAAACCTAAACTAACTTTGGACTAGAAGTATAATTTGCTAAACTTTCTACCAAATTTTATAAAAGATCAAGCGTGCATTTTTATAAGGATTTTGGCTCCTTAAAATTGAAACGACAGGTCCAACTTTGGACTAGAATTTTTTTTCAAAGAATGATGTTTGGAACGTTCAGCGGTACCACCCTTTCTTTTTTAGCCTATACATATGCCCTCCCCCCCGAACTTTAAAATTGTTTCTACGTCTGTTTATAAAAGGGTACCAAAATTTTTGCAGCAGAAAATTACCTTAGAGCTTGCAGGCTAGCTGAAGTATGTTTAATAGCAAAATTTTGCAGTGAACATTGAAGATGCGATTCAATCCACCAAAACCTTGGCTGTAGAGTATGGCAGTTTCTAACGAGATCTTTTTGTGTGCAAGAGCAAAACTTGAAGTGTGCGTTTCTGTAAATGTGTGCACTTCAGTTGTGCTAGTGTGCAAACTATTCTAGAGCCCAAGGATATCAATTGAGAAGTGAAAATAAACTAAGAAAAGAAAATGTTCATGATTGTTAGATATTTTGTTATCAAACCAATGCAGGACTATGTCTATTTTAAGGAAACCCAATTCTTCATTGTCCTTAGCATTAGGACACATCAATGCCACCCCAAGATCTCAAATGTTACACCCTTTACCAGGTGTGCTGGAACATTTTAGAAAACATATTTTGGGTGTGCACAAGCCATACTCAGCACCCAAACAATATATTTTCACGGGTACAAGGCATGGTAAAATGGCAGAGAACCTCAGATCCTTAGAGTGAAGAAAAAGTCTTTATTATCTAGCCATGAAATCCTAAGGCATGGTTTCAGGATAGAACCTGTGTCTGCTTTATCTAAATCTTGCTTGTATTTATCCCAAAGGCTAACATGCTACTTAATTGGCTTGATGACTTTTTTGAATTTTTTAATTTTTCAGAGTCTTAGGTTATAGTCTCTTGTCTACTGGCAAGCCTCCTTTGTGAAAGCATTACAGATTCCATCCCAGGCATTTTCCCATGAAGGACCAGGTTATGATAGGATAAGCTTGGCTTTTTTTGGCTGAAAACCCACATAGAGAGAGAAACATGCCCTGTATGAAATCTCCCATAAAAGTGAATGGGTTGGAATAAACAGGGGTTTGGAGAATTTTCCAGAAACAAATGAACACTGTCAGGAAGACAATGTTAACTTTGAAATATGCAAGGGGTTTGGAATATTCTCAATAAAAATAAACATAACACTTGGGTTTGGAATAATTTTGTGACTTGACTACCTACCATCACTTACTTTATGTAGCTAGTATAGGGAAAATGCTCAAAAGTCCATGATCTCAGATTGCCTGTCTTAAAGTAGATGTATTTAGTTGCAAAACTGGGTGAGATGCTGTGAATTTGCATTTTTAAACAAAACTGTTATGTAATGACCTGTGTGCATGCACTTTTTATATTACCAACAAGTCTCATGTTGAATAATTTTGAACATTTTCACTTTAAATTCATAAAGAAATATTTCAGTATATAACAAGATACAACAAGAAACAATGTCAAAATAAAAAAGAATTATTGAAAATAAGATTATTAAATTGGCTTTTTTGTTACAAACTACTTTTCTGTTATTTGTGGAGCTTAAATAACCAGATTTGCTACGTTTTCTAGAGACCAGACCAGCTAGACAAGGTAGAGCAAATCAGAAGAAGAGTTTTACGAACAAAGGTCAGGAATGTTTATTAATTTAAAGACGAACCTTTAATAGCTATATAGAATCAGGTAGAGAGTGATGAAAAGTAACTATGACACAAGTTATGTTGATTCAGATTTCTATTATGCTAGTAATAAAGTATCTTTTGTTATATGTGTGTTGTTCAATTTTTACTTTTAATGATGGGTTCCTTCTAATATTTGTTCACAGGCATCAGTAGATTCAAGGTTGAAGACAGCTGTTCAATCACAGTTAGATGGAATTCGATCAGGATTAAATGAACTGAAAAGGTTTTTAAAGCAATATATTATCATAAAAGGCCAAGTATAAATTCCTGTCCTGACTGCAGATCTTCATAACACAGATTTAACTTAATGCAAAAGAGGAACTTACAAAGCTTGTAAAATTTGAGTGAAAATGACCAAATACCTCTCTTTATATGTTTCTATCTTGAAATTTTTTCTAAACATACAAAGTCAGTGCCTTATTAAAAGATATATTTCATTGATTTATTATTGTAAATTTACTTTTTTCTTACAGTGCTGTTGGTGAGATAGGTGAAGTAAAAGAATGGTAAGTTGGAGAAAGGTCAAAGCATATAACCTGTTAAGCAATTTTTTCCATTTTTCACTTTGTAATAGTCTTACCATTTGTGAGTTGTGTTTATATTTACCATACCAGTAGATATTTAGAAACTGAAGATGATATTTGGAGCAATGTTTGTAGAAAAAAAATATTAATTTTGATTTAGTTATAAAAAAGAAACATATTAATTATTAATTTGCAGTTGGATCTATATGCAATAATTGATATTTCTGTCAATTAAATCTGCTCTTTTCTCTGGTGAAAAAATTTACAAAATTATGCGTAGCCGATTTCAGCTGTCGTTTCTGACAATTCGCCTAAAATATACCTTTATGTTGACAGGATTCAGGAACTGGATGGTGCATTTGATGAGAGTAGTGTTCTTAACAAGCATTTGTCTGAATTAAGGTTGCAGCAGTCTCGACATGCTCAGGTTTGTGCAAGCTTTCATTTACTTTTAAAGGCCAATTTCATTTAATGGTTTCCTTGTTTAGTCTCAGTAAGTACGTTTTGCTCAGTTTGTCACATGTTGAGGCAGAAAGTCTCATTCTTTGCACTGAGATAAACAAAAGCGTTTTACCTGCTGGCTTTTGCTAGCAAACCCTCTGTAGTAATTTATAATCCTTTACGTCAACTCAAGAAAGAAGTTCTTGTTTATTTCAAACATAACGGAATTCAACCTTCGTACTTCAATCACACCTTGATCCTAAAACTTAGTATGCTAGATAACAGAACATAAGTATACCATATCATTAAAATAGTGTGTCTATATACTTTACCCCCACGCTTATTGGTTTTTCGAAAAAAATCCGCCAAACTCACAGATCCCCGTTTATTATTTTGGAACCTTCTATATGAAGAAACAGCAAGGAAAGAGCGAAATTTTTTTTTCTGTTTGTTTTAGATATGCTTTTTTCTATTAAAAAAACAATGCATCCTTATTTCCAATGTTAAGGAACTGCTAGCCATAATTTCCGTTTATTCCAGAAAGAATGTTTTGCTGCAGGCCCTAGAGTAAGGTTAACTTATTTTATGAAAGTACTAATACTTGGCGCGTGAAAAAGAAAGCGTGTAAATAAATGCAGTCTGATTTATCGTCGTAAGTGCAAGTGATGTAATTTTTTTCTCAGCTGGCAAAGACAAATGAGCATTTGAAGCAGATTTTCAATGTGCCAGAAACTGTGGAGAAGACGCGAAGTATGATTTTGGAAGGAAATTATCTTCAAGCACACAAAAAGTATGTTTATTGCCCAAAGCATATTTTGTTATTTTGTGTGAGAAAACTAAAAAAGATACTGATACTGAAACTGATGTAGACTATGGTTAATAATTATTAGTTGACATCAAATAAAGCCATGTAGCAAATAAAAAATGTGACTTCATTTTGATTTATATAATTGGTTTTCATGTTGGTCTGTAAAGCGTTTAATGTAAACTACTCTTCTGTATAACCTCGCCCAATCGTCTGCCCTTCCTAACTCATTAAAGGCGTTGATTGTTAATTAAAAAGAAATTCAAATTGATGTTAAGCAAGCAATGACCCTTTTCTATTAGCCTTATGGAACTCGAAGCAACACGAGATGAGATATTGTTTGAAGTCCACCAGCAGAAGATTGAGCAAGGAATTGAGTTCTTGGAATCCGAGGTTAGATTATATTTCAAATTGTTATGCCATAGAAGGACGTAGCATTTTAAGCTGCTGCATTGCTATCAACCCAATGAAGATGTGTCGCAAAAACCTTAAATGCATCATAAAAAAGTGAAAGATCATAGCTAAAAAAAATACCTCATTCAGGAATAACTCTACATTGAATAATTTTATATCGCAAAACTGTGAGATAACTTTCCCTTAACTGTTTTTTAATGCAAGATAAGCTACAAGAACAATCTTTTGGCTAAATCACTTCTTATATTTTACAACAATCGTATTTCATAGCCATCTATTATGTGCTCATAATATATTTATATGTTATTATCATATTTATCAACGTACTCAAAATTGTTCAATTCGCCAATTATTATACAATAATTTCAATGAAAGACATCTTAGTGAGAAATGAGTGCGAGACATGATGATGCTAACTCAAATGTCATATAAAATATAGGGCTTATTTAGAGCAGAGATTGATATGAAATGATGCACTATTTTTGAAGTCTGTTTTTATTTTTTGCAGCCACTAGATTTGTATTTTTCAAGAGTCGGGGGATTATCGGTGAGCAATTTTTCTTTCTCTTTAGTTTGAAAAATCTGACCAGAATCTGCCCAATGCACTGAAGCTCAAAATCGTTCATTTCAAGTCCTTTGCATAGACTGGTGGTGACGAATGATTCTTTAGGCTATTCAATATCTTATTAACTTCTTTTTGCTTTCACCTTCAGGATTTACTAGCCAAGCAGCTATGGACGGTAATATCGCAGACACTGAGTGCTGCGAGAAGCAATCCTACACAGATTGTAACAGCGTTGAGAATTATAGAAAGAGAGGAAAGGTACTTATTTTTAAGAGTCATCATTTTGCATTGCCATCGCCGTATATTCTTTCTGTGATGTTTCAAGACTAAAAAAATATGTTTTTCCCTAGTAAACAATTCTCTTTCCAGCGGCACGGACTTTAAAAATGACGTGGACTTCAAAGGCACACAGGCTTTTAATCTTTTATTGCTGATCTCGACTCCATTCATCCTTGGATTTGAATTCTAGAGATATATTGATCTTATCTTATTCAATGAAGCGATTATTGGTATTTTAAGCTTAGATTTCTTCCATTCCTCTATTTACATATACCCCACCCCCAAGATTATGATTGGCAGCTCTACTATTTGAAATATATACCCAACCTCGAATATCTGAAGATGGGTTTAAGGTTGTATGAAACTACGCATGCCATCCGGTTCGAGCATGCTACTCATTATGTGCATGGTTTTATTTGCATACAACAATTTCGTCCCATGTTTTTTCTTTACTGTCAATCCATCATTGAAGGAACTCCAGACAACATACACCTCTCTACAAGAGGATTGTAACTCCACTCTGTGGGGATTTCACTGTATTCTAAACCTGGGGTTTATTGATTTTCAGGTCAGACAGAAGAGCTCTAGAGCAACAAAAGAAAACCAATTTTTTGCCTGCTACGAGGCCAAAAGTATGGAAAAGTCGTTGCATGGCAGTAATAAGAAAGTCTGTCGATAACAGGTATGTTTTTTAAGCCTACTGTCATCCCTGGAAATGAACTGGAAAAACCGGCCCTCCTTAATTCTCTCTCTGGTACCACCTCTATAGTTAACTAGGAAGTGATTAAAGCCTAACATCACAGATTAATTTTTTGAATAAAGCAAAGTATATAGATTTTCTAAAATCTTGTCTATTATCCCGTGTCACTCTATTGTTTACCAAAGCGAGTTTTTTTTATGTTACAACAAACCATGCTGCAAAAATTTTAACATGCAATAGTTTGAACAATCACATATCTAAAAGGTGATGGACTGGAAGCCGTCGAGGCATTGATCTCATCTGCGCGTAATATAATAGTCTTTAAACGGCTTTGTATAATATTGGTATGATAATTATTGATGCATCTGATTTCCTTTTGATCCCATCTATTAGATCCCTATGAATCTCTTCTGTTTCCATTTGAAGCCTTAATGCAATACTTCGTGCCCCCTCCCAATGTCTCCTTGTCCATTCTGGGTGCAATTAGGCTCAGGACTAAAGCTTGAATTTATAATGATTCTATAATTTTGGTTTGCTAGGTTTGAGAGTAACCAACTGGAGCTAGACCGACGGACAGACAAAATGTGGCTTGTCCGACACCTTGAAAGAATGAGAGCTTTCATCCTGGAGGACCTCGTCACTGTCAAGGTTTTATGAATTAATATTTATTTCATTCTTGTGTAAATAGCTCAAATATTACTGCCTTGCCTTTCATGTATTTGTTTGCAGTCAGTCATTTTGTTGACAGCATAAAAGTAAAGATGACAATACAATGCACAAGCTATACTGAAATCTATGAGTTCATGGTTCGTTAAAAGTTTCACTAACCTAGATTAAGGATTCTGTAATGCCCTGTTTTTGTTGAATTTTCCATCATTGGACAATTGTTTCCCGCTCACTCCAATCTATTTAATTTTTGTAGAAAAGTAACTCTTGCTCTTGTGACGGCCGCTTGAGAGGACATCTTTCCTCACTTGCAAACTTCTCCTCCCTAAGACAACCATGAAGGTGACTTTCAAGTGGAAGTAAACATAATGAAATCTCTTTATTTGGAATGGTTAATGCGTTGACTTCTGTCAATGACCAGAAGCTAGAACATTCCCTTCTTTTACTGTTACCCCTGGTTTTCTTCCGGTTTCAGATTGTTCATGAAATACACAAATAGATATTTTCAACTTGAAACTGTCTCTCATTTTTTTGTATTAACTAGTGTAAACTATTATTTTATTTGTGAAGCACAATAAATGTAAAATCCTGCCTTTAACTGAAGTAGGTTCTAAGTCGACGTTGTATTTTAGGAGCTAGTCCGGCCTTGCTTTCCTGCGACTTACGAAATATTCAAAGAATACGCAAAAATTTACCACGAGGCAACATCAAGAACGGTGCGTACTGTGATTGAAAACTTACTTCATTGATATAGAAAAAATGATCTTATGAACTTGTGATGGTTAATGTTTTAAAATTGGTTGTAGCAAAGTGAAGATGCAGATCTGCTAGAATGTTCAACTTGAATTGTTTGTAGTAAAACATCATAAGGTTATAATCGTCATGATTTTTAGTATATCACGAGAATAATCTTAGGTTTGTTTTGTTATATGTCTGAGAACATTGAATTCTTACGAATTTTGAGCTCCTTGAATCATAGCAATTGGTAAGACAGATCCTTTTAATCTTCTTTTTCGTATAATTTTATGTTTCCATGGCTATGTTAAACAACTTTGCCTTTCTCGATTGCGGCTATTTTTTGTCATTTTTGTTTGTTATTTCTTATCAGTAACACTTAACTCATCTCATTTACTTATTTCATTAAGATTGGCTTTATCAGGTTTGGTTTTATTTATATTTCCCAAACTTTATTTTTTATCCAAACCTAAAATCAACGCCCTTGATTGTACCCCTTTCTCTTTCCTATTCTCCCCCTGTTTTCCCTTGCTAGGGCTTTGCTATAGATTCCCGGGTCTTTCCCTGACATTAACTGCCTAAAAAATCATTTGTATTGAGAACTGAAGTTAAGAAATTTGTCAAAACAATGTTGGAACTATATTCGAGATATGTATCGATGAAGTTGGCATTTTTCTCTTAGCTAGAAGATTTGGCAATGGCTCGAAATGATCCGAGTGAATGTATAACACTGCTCACTTGGATAAAAGATTATTAGTAAGAGCAAATTTATTCACTCAGTATTTTTGTAGGTAGTTGCAAGATTTACATGATATGTGTCTTAATCATGGCTGTTTTATGTTATGTTTTCTTGGAATGCTTCAGTCGTTATTAGGAATTGTACCTTTTTTTCTTCCAAGAAACCATTTCCAGCGAACAGTTTGCGCTCTATCTATTATGTACAGTACTGGATTTATTCATACGGTATCCATGCGAGTCACATTGAGGTTGAAATCCCTTCCAGGCCTCAATCTAATTCTTACCATTATTTTTCAAGTATATTTGCATTTATCTAAACATCCTTTATGTCCCTTTGTCGCCATTTATTTGTAGCTGTCTCTGTATTATCTCCTGCTCCAAGATCTTCCATTTTTCCTTGAGATGTTCTTATTATATAGCCTCACTGCTGACTAACCTCCATTCCATTTTTGTACCCTTCGATTATATAAGCCCTTTGGGTTTTTCGATAATATTGTGCTCTTTTTCAGTGGAGAAGAACTAATGGGCAACGATGAATTTGCAGTTGATCAAATTGATTTCAACCTCCAAGAGGAGCTTGGCCCTCTACTTAGCAGATCAGTCTTGGAGTCTCTAAATGATACGTTAGTCGATTATGTACTTTTTACTTTTTAGCTTCAAATGTTTATATCATTGGGTTTAAACCTGTAGCATTACACGTACTTGATACATGGATGATTTAACTTACCGAGAGAACTTTTCAGCCTGTATGGTAAACGGCATAATGGTTCCTTACGCCTAATCAATTTGCTGAATGGCTGATTTAAATATGCATATGCCGGCAATAGCTGTTTTGCTAACTGCCATATGCTTGCACATGTCTTGCCCATTTAGTTGATATCAAAGCCAGGGCCCCTAAAGGCGGTAGGGCTATGATTCCCCCGACTGTTTCCCACACTATTTTGTTGTAAGTCTTTAATTTGTCCTTGGCCCCTCCACCTTCTAACTTGCGTCTGAGTCTATGAAAGTCAATCTTATTTGCAACTGTAGGCATGATCATTTTATAGAACTAGGCTTTAAGTAAATTAACATTAGTATACTTAAATATGCTCAAGATGTAGACCTATCTAGACTGCACTGAAGATTATGTACATTGACCATGCATGCAACGGAGAACCGACTTTTTCAAGAGTCAGACTGTTTTTGGTCCTCATTTCAAAGGTGGATATGGTCATTTAAGGAACAAAGGTTCTTATTCCAAGAGATGCATTACTTGCATTCGAGGCAAAAGAGCCAAAATATCTTACACAAAATTACTTACAATTTTTCAAAGACACAACTTTTTTCTAAATAAATAACAATAAAGACTTTTTGGGTTTTTTTGCTCAAAATTGCCTACATGCAGACTGCAAATAAAAATGATCCTTAGTCAAGGTGCAAAAATTCATGAAGATGCTTATTGCATTCAGTACCTTGTATATTTTTCGGCCTAGAAAATATTCTAATATACAAAGTGCTTAATCAAAGAAAGACAGCGTAAGCTCTTAAATTTTCGTCTTTGCATAGTTTTAATGTAATTCATGTGCCCTACCGACGGACAGACATTGTTCTTCCACTTGTGCGTTTCAAGTTTCTATCTTCTCTGTAAACCTTTTTAGCTACTTGAAGACGACAGAGCGCAACATGCAAAGTTGGTTGTCGAAAATGGTTGAAACAGAGTCGCAGGTACTTCTTCCTCCTCATTGAGTTTTCTATTACCTCAAATCATTGGTTGAAACAACTGCAAAAAGACTGTGTCATTCATGATGGGTTTTTTATTCAACTTTTATTAGGGAAGTGGCATTAGATTAATTTGAACCATAAAACACACAAGAAAATCTTTTTGGTTGCCAATAAACCTGGACCAGGAGTTGATAAACCCTGTAAAACATATGGACGTTAGTTGTAATCTTTTTTATATTTCTTATAATCTTTTTATTGTACTGCCCGAAAAAGTCTTAGTAAGCTACTTCTTTCACAAATTTATGTATGTATCTATGCTGTTGGTTTTAATTAAGAAAAGGCCTTATAAGAAAATCATTTCACAGAGAATACGAATCTGCAAACAATCTTTTGTTTTGAATTAAAAATAGGTTCTGAATACGAATCGATTGTCCTGAATTAAAAGAATGGCTTGAAAAATGAAATGAATATTCAAAATTGTGGGTTTCAACATGATTTCTTCATAGGATTGGCTTGTGGATAAGCCTCCAGAAACAGATGTCGATGGATATTATCAAACATCGCTACCAATCATTCTGTTTCAAATGCTGGACCAGAATGTAAGCTTTTCAATCTTTCTTTTTATTAAAACGGATACATAATTTTCCCGATCGTTCATCATTAAGGATCTTAGAAGAGATTTTCAAGATGCAGTTTTTGATTAAGTGATAGTGGTTATGTCATGGTGAATAAGATTATCCTTGATATGAAGGGAAGTCTGGTTTTTTTGTTACCCGGGAAGAGAACTTATAGGCACTATATCCCGACACATTTCGATGGTTATTTAGATTTTCATTGGTTGGACTATACAGAGAACGTAGTGTTACTTATCCAATGAGCAGCGTAAGACTGATTCTCCCTGTTTTCTCAATCATAAGCGCGCTGTAGAGCTTGTTGTTAACTTTAAACGGTTTACTGACGAGAATAGTATCTTTAAGTGAAATAGCGATAAAACTGTTATGTAGCTATGAAATCTGGCCGATTTTGCTGTGTTGCAGGTGGAGGAACCAAAAATTGTCTAGCCCAGCAATATAGGTTTTTTATCTTAGTCTGTGATATTAAATCGTTTCAAAACACCTTATTATTTGCTTATTTAGTCTCAGTCTTTCACTTTCTGTTTTTGATTTTAAAGAGCTACATTCTATCTTTGATATGCGTACTGTTCTGTTTCACAGCTACAAGTTGCTGCACAAATTGAGAAAGGAATGGAAATTAAAGTGAGATACTTTAGAATCATTTTCTGACTTGCTTGTGAAATCAGGCTAAATAGCAGTTTGTATGATATGCAAAGAAATTTTGAACTGATCATGATAGCCAGTTCTCTGAAATGATTTGATTTTGTATTGAAAGATAACAACACAATCTGAATTGTAATAGAACGGCTTTATGCCAGTTCCATAAGCATGCTTACCCGCTCTCGTTGTTGTGTTGATTGTCGTTTAAGAATATACCTTTGTCGATCATCAGAAAAGGAATATTATAGCGGCATAAATAATTGAGTGGTAAGTAGTGGAAAACATTGTGATTGCAAAATTTTACGAGTTGACCCTAAAAAAAGCACGAGTTTCTAGATGAAATTACCCCGCCAAATGAATATATTTTAAGTTAGATGAATTTACCCCGCCAATATGTTTTAAGTGTGGAATGTGCTTCAGTAACTAGTTTTGTTGATTTTCTTCATCTAGACTTTTGATCATCAATTTATCGCTGAATTTTTGTAGGTTTTGGACGCTTGCATAACTGCTCTTATTGACTTTACCATAGAATTGCAAAGTAAGTCCCTCAACAGACATTTTTAATTTTTTTAATTCTGTAATATTATATAGAATATTTTCTGTTGTTGAACTAAATGATTATTAATCATTTAATTCTTGACTAAGTTACTGTAAGCATTCATAATCTTTTTACTGCTGTTCACTTGTAAGTCTACTTTAAACGTTTTAAACTTGTTTTCAATATTACGTTCTACTGTGATCAAAAAGTATTTTTAATCTTAATCTCCTTCAGATGCAATTAAGTGTTATAAAGAAAAGCATTTTGGAAACAGAAGTATTTTACAATACTTTGAAGCCTACATGGTAAGTATTATTATCGTATATTTGAGAATCTGTATATGTATTTGAGAATCTTCTCGAAACACGCTTAACAATTCGGAAATATATCATAGACCTTTCATGGACGTATTCTGGTGAATTTAGCTTGAAAGGACCCGTGTACAATAAAAGCAAGTCTTTAAACCTTTTCTCTGTTTTTTATCAAAACAGTTGATTAAAGCAGAAGCATTTATTTTGTAGAAACTCCTATTTTATAGAAACACAGAAACATACATGTCTTATAGTCTTTCAAATCCAGATTTTTCTTTTGATCACCAGTCGCCTTCTTCAGTTTGACACTTTGTTCTTGAGCAGTTTAGTAAATATTTCTAGATAATGTTGCATTTACTCAGGTATTTTTCCACTCTAATTCGTTGGTACATCTCGTAGATTGCAATCATCAATAATTGTCAGTCGATCACTGTGTTTGGAGAACAGATGAAGGTAAAATATTTAAGCAATTTGTTTTCATTCGGACGCTGTCGATATTCTATATTTATTCACACCCTTTTTTTAATTGTACCTCCAACAGCCCTGTCTGCTCCTACATAATACACCAAAATGAGCTCCTTCTTTCGCCATCGTATTTCTTTCCCTTTCAACTCACTTGTTGAGCCCCTCGTTTTATTACATTCCTTTACATCAACTTGCCATTTCACTAGTGGTAAATCGAGTTTGTATTTTATAATCTGGAAGAACAACATGCAATGTCTCAAATTGTGCAATATCAGTTCACTTTCTGTTGTTATATGATTGAGATAGGCAAGTCTACAAAAGGACTACTTTTTTGTTTGTTTGGTTCAAATTGAACAGAGACTTTAAAATCTATTCTGTCTCATTGTATTTCATTTGGCTTGGTTGATATTTCATTTCATAACAGAATAAAGGGTGAATTTTCCTTATAACGAGTCTGTACGTAGTTAGATCTACTGCACCAGTTTGTGTCATCTTAAGGTATAGGAGTCGTTCTATAAGTTACTTTTCATCCCATGTCTACCTTAGAATCAGAAAAGGGCAGAGCTTTCTAGTGCATTTGGTGAGACAAGACTTAAGAACTTCGAAGAAGTAATCGTTGCTTTCCAAAGACTCGGCGAGGAGGCGTAAGTTAAAGTCGGCTTGACGATTTCTTTGTTACCAATTTGTTCTCGTGTCTTTGATTGGGATGTATTACCTACCTGAACCTACACCGAGGTCGGGTATAAGGTAAAGGGGAAGGGAGAGGAGTTGAGGTAAACCGGGGTAGGGAGATGCATGACCAATTCCAACATTTTATATTTAAGTGGTTGACAGTTTAAAGCGAAAGCATTTTCAGAAATTGTTGCAAGCAAATTAAAAAATTTCAGAATTTTAGTCTTAATCGTTTTCGTTCATAAAACAGGGGAATGGAATTGAGAGCAGGGAAACTTCAAATTTCGCATATAAATCTGCATTTGTAAAACATATGGGGGCAAAAACTCAATTTCTTTTTCTAATAAAAACTTCCTTAGTGGGAGCAGCCTGAAGGTTTCTATCTATTGTTAAGTGATTCTAGCTCTGACTCCAAAACTTTTTCTAATTTGTGATTCTGATTTGATATTACAGATTTACCGGTCAGTCATTTTAGTGCTCGATGCCGTATAGGCCGAGTTTTGCACGCTTTGGTGTGTAGCATCGAACAGTTCTAGATTGCAGCTCTGAGTACCACGATTTCTGGGACCACCAGGCAACTGCATAACATATTTGCAATACTTACGATTATTAGGTTCAAAGATGGGAAATGGCTGGCTTTATTCTGAGACGTTCTTGTTGAAATAGCTACACATTAGTCATTTAATTTCACGAAACTTTGAAATTGTGTATGTACTTTGTGTTCGCACTAGACATTAAGATGTGCGTGTGTAACTAAAGTTCATTAAGAAATAATCCTGTTTTGAATTACAGTTGCACTCTGCTTTTGGATGGAGCTCTAATCGACTTGCAAGAGTTTTTCACAGATCTCATGACCAAAAAATGGTAGTTCTTGATTCTTGAACAATCAGATATATTTTTGATTAATTCATACATATTTGTTGAGTACCTTTGGCTTGATAAGAGCTTGCTTGCTGCAGTGATCTTCTCTCAAAGCAAAAATGCTATGGTTGTAAATGTTAATGCCTTTAGGCTGGTTATTTAATATTTCAAAATGAGGGCTCGAAATGATCATGTCAATAACTTGATATTCACATTGGATTCACTTTCTCGCAGCTTTGACTTGGTGTTATAATAATTAGGCTTGCATTTTAACGCATTATTTATGTTCATTTGTAAGGTCTTCATTCATAAAGTTGTCTTCTTTGTTTTCTTCAACCTTTCTTTGACGTATTGTGTCAACATGCCATAGTTTTGATATTTTTTCCATATCCATCCCTGTATAATGTTTCTTTTGCTTTAGGTTAAAGTCAAATGTTGCCGTAGACACCATGGTACTGACGTTTGAAGATTACAATCGCGATTATGTCCATTTGAAGCCGTCGTAAGTACCTAGGGAAAGTTGATTGTCAAGATTTTAGTTTGTAGGAAGTGGCTGATTCGGAATGAGGGTGATGTTTGGTTTGAGCAGTTAAATGAAGAAGGCGAAAGAGAGCTTTTGTATTCATCTGATTTGATGGCATATAACCTCAGGCGTCTTATTGTGGTAAATTGCTAGGAACACACAGACTTCAGCAGTCCAAATTGTTCGCATTTACCGTAAGACTTCCTTTAAGACTCTCTGCCACAGGGTTCATGCCTCAGCTGAAAGAGTTTTTTCATTTTCTACACAATGAAAGAGGTTTTATCGTGAAATATTTTGCACACTGTTCAACACTGGGTACATGTGTCATGACGTATGGTAGAAACATTTAAACGGCCAGAACAGATTTCTTTTTTCTCAGAAACCCACTCTAAATTTTCTACTAAATCCGGTGATACACGAACTGTTCTTCAATAGTAATTTGTCCCAAATCGCCCCTTAATAATTCATTAGCAAACTGTACTCTACACTAGGTATCTATCACACATTTAATTAGCCATGAGTGAACATGAGGAGTGACATTGCATTGTCTTGCTTATTTACAATGAATAACAAGTCATGCATCTTCTGGTCAGGCATGCTGTCTTCGTGGGGAAAAGATGTTAGCATTTTTTGCATTGCAAATAAGTATTCGTATTTTTCACAGGTATGCCAAATTCATTATGGAGAAGGCTGAAGAAAAATTAGTTATTGAATACGTAAAAGCAATCATGTCAAGGTCAGGTGACGTTTTTAATCTTCTTTGTTAAGTAATTTTCTCCCATAAACTCGATGTTACTACTTTTATACAGAAAATACTTTTCAAATTCAGTTATCATTAGAAACTACCTTTAGCAGCATTTGGTATCAATTACTTTACTTGCTTCGATAAAAGCAGGAAGATCCAAAGTTATGTTCGGAGTTCGACGCTTAATGCAAACTCTTGCTATACTTTATCGTACACTATGCAAAAGATAGTTTCATTGCAAGTATTAATATTTTCAGGTTACGCAGATCAAAATTTTAATTGAGCTTTGATTCTAGAACTGTAAGAACTTTGGTTTGTTTGGTAAAATCGTTGAAAAAACAAATGCTGTTTAATTTTGCAATACCTTAGAATCGTAAGTAAATGCCTTTCAAATCAAAAGGTCAAAAGAAAACTCGAAATCATGAAAAAATAATATAGATTATTAAAAACTCCACCCTACTTTTTCGATGACTTTATGTCCAGATTGCTTCTTCCATACTGCCTTAAGTCTAATTTCTCGCCTCTTCAGGGGCAGACACTTGGTCAAATATTGTATTGTTTTGACAAGATGACATCACATTTTCCTATTGTTTTAGAACAAAAGACCACTGTCCTCCAAATTATTGGTAGGGGGGGGGGGGCGAACGCCACCCCAGGTATCCGCCGCTGCATCTCTTGTTCTTTATCTCTTGTCTATTTCCTCGCCTCCCTTTTGTTTTCATTTTTTTCTTTCTTCCTTTTCTTTTAAATTTACGACGCCGACCACGTGGCACTCTGATGCCAAACGACAAGACATAAGACGAAGACGACAAGTCTTTTGCTCACTGCTGTCTCTTTTAAGTGCGTGAGCTCGTGCGGGCTGCCTCGCGTGAGTCAAGCAGGCACTGGCATTTGCGCTGACATATCTTTGATCTTTAATTCTATCCAAAGGATTTATATTTCATTCTGTTACAGGAGGATAACGTTTCGATCATTTGAAGAGAGAAAGGATGCAGGAAACCAAATAATCGAAGAAGCAAATAAAATTGCAGAAGCATTCACCAGGCTGGCAAAGCTGCCGCCACTTGTATGGTTTTGTTTTTTTTTATAATTTTGGTCTACCATAACCTTGATTACTTAATTACCAATCTGAAATTTTGGCGAAAAATAATTTTATTGTCTGGTTTTTTGTAAAAACAATAATTATTGGCTCTACAATTTTCAGCTTGAATTTGAAACAATGTGGAGCATGTCCATGATATGGTTTTCAAGAAATATCATAAAATATATCTTATGTTTCCACATTTTTCCAGCGTCCATGTCTGATTTTCTGCATCCGGTTGATGTATTTTTTACTCATCTGTATCGTTATCTTTTTAAGGAGTTAAATAAATCCATTCAGATTACCTAATGGTCATTTTATTCTATCGGTAAGGGACGTTAAAGGAAGATTTTGACAGACAGGTTTTAGTTTATGTGGTTGGCACATGCGTTATCTCATTCTTTGAGTTTGTAAAATTTGTCAACTGCTGCATCAATGCAGAGAATTAATTTTAATGAATTATTGAAAAATATAATTTATTACCTTGAACCTGAAAGTTGAATATATATACAAATCAAAGCCAGTATTTTGCGAAAGAGGAATTTTGTAAATTAGGTCAAATATTTTTGCCACCTTTTTTTCTAGTTAGTCTCTGAATTTTTCCAATTCCCAGGATGATTCGCCATGTTGTGTACTGGCTATGATGGCTGAAGTTTTGAAAGTCAAAGATTCTGCTATCGTTTCGTTAGAGATATCTGTAAGTTTAGTAGATTCGTTTGAATATTTGCAGCTTTTTAATTTGCTGTTAACCAACGCATCTCTTGTTACCTGATTCCTTTAACATTGGTTTTTATCAATCACTTGTTTTGATTTTTTGGAATCGTTACAAGTAAAGTCATAATTATATGTGAGATTAGCTCATTGTTTTTTAATACAGGGATTGGCTGAGAAGTATCCTGATTTCCGCGCGGAGCATGCGCTTGCATTACTGTCATTACGCGGAGACATGGGACGGACTGAGTCCAAACAGGTACCCTTACAATTTTCCTATTTTACAATTGAAAGACGTCGCAATGCTTGCTTAAGCATTTTTTGGTAACTACAATCATTGCCAAAAGTACTTGGAACACCAAGCAATTTGCGTTGTGTTTTTATATTTTTCATTTCTTTCCCGCATACTCCTATTTCCGCATGAAAGCTTACTTCCTAATCACCCACGTAGTTTGGTAGTAAACATTGTTCAAAGGGAGGGGGGGGAAGAGGAATGGCTGGATTTGCCATTGAAAACTGGCATTTGTGTACCAAGAGTTTTGACAGGCATTGTAGAGTTTCTACTGCTCGCTAAAGGAAATCTGAAACTGCTTAAGCTGCTGTGCCCAATTACGATTTTATATCCTATTTTCTGCTATTTTTCAGAAGCAATATGGAAACAACCACAGATTTCCCATTATCTTCTTGTTTTTTATTGTCATGATTGCATTCTAAATCGATCAGAAATTGTCTTGAAATGTTAGGATGCTATCAATAAATGGCGAAAAGGGCTAAAATTGTCAAGGCATTGCATAGTTTTGAAAAAAAGAAAACACTTTTGGACAAAATAGAGCTTTTCGTCTTACACTCCAAGTATGAACTGTCAGAATAAACGTGGGAAATATGAAGTTAGAAAATATAAAACCAGGATCGCAAAACGCCAGTAAAAAACGGGAGCGCCGTTTTAAATAAAGTTTTGATAAATTCTTAACCTACAAAAGCAAAAATATGGGAGCGAAAATTCCGACCAATCTTATGCTGTATCTCTGATCGGTGTTTTTTCGAAATCTGTAAGAGTTCTCTTGGCTCGTCAGAATAATTTGTAAAGAATGAAAGTTTTATGTTTCATAAAATCACCGTAGTATAAATATGAATGAAAATGAAAAGAAATACAGACTAAACCCGAAACAAGCAGCCAGGGAAAAGCACAAGTGGCTTTTAAGAGAAATATCCCAAGCTGATACTGCTTTATCTCAGACGATTTCGAATAGACAAAAGCTATATCCTACTCAGGATATATTCATCTGCTTTTTCTATTAATGCCCTTTTCCTTTATTTATATTTTGCCTATATTTTAGCCTTTTTCCTTACAAAGCTTTCTTTACTATTACTACACTTTACTTCATTACCTTAAGCTTTCATCCTACACTTTTTATACGAGCACTGATGCTCAGATAGTTGCCCATTCCTGTTTTAGAAAAATGTCGACCTGACTCTACTATTCTTCATTTAAAAAAGCTATTGCTGTATTTTTATAATTTGCCTATGTTAAATAGTCTTTCTTCACCAGTTTCCATGCTTCTGTTATCAAATGAACAGTCCAAGGCGGAATATGTTGTACTGCAAGAATGCCATTAGAGATTTGTAGATTATAAAATCAAATGTGTTTCCTTTATGACGATTATGTTGGTTCATGATGATGATGATGAATGATAACTACGGTGAAAATGATTGACGCTGATGATTGCTAATTCTTGATGATAATTGGATGATGATGATTGCTGATTCTTGATGATGAGTGAGTGACGATGATTGCTGATTCTTGATGATTGGATGATGATGATTGCTGATTCTTGATGATGAGTGGGTGATGATGATTGCTGATTCTTGATGATGATTGGGTGGTGATGGTTGATGATGACTAATCGTTGAATCGTTGGCCATAGACCCGCAAGCAAAAACTTTTCTTCAATTTTTTTCTTGGTAAATAAGATGTTTTAAATAAAAATACTTAAGTCTCCTGTAGATTTAAACTAAATTTTGTCATGCAAAGTTCAACTTTTTTACAGAACTGTTTTTTGCCTTGATGCCTCTTTC
Organism: Rhopilema esculentum; assembly: GCF_013076305.1. Next base: position 4,420,089 of record NW_027019306.1, read on the forward strand.
TTTCCAAACTTTTCGTTGTTTTTTGGAAGTTTCCTTCGTCGGCTAAGAAATTGAATTCTTGAAATTAGCATTACCTTGCAAAGGGACAAAAAATTCGTAAAACTTTTCAGCTGCGACTTCTTGCTGCCTATGTAATGCGTATAAGATTTCCAAGTTGGGTTAACGCATTGGCGATTTGTTGTCTAAACTGCTCTTCGCTTTCACGCATTTTTATTGAAATTTCTCCCATGATTCTATCCTCCATTTGTTTCATACTTCGCATAAGCTCACGCTGCATCGTTATCTGTTGTTGTTGCAGTTCCCTTACAGCGTTTACCAGTTGCGAATCTTGCACACTGTCACAAAGCGAGGGGTGACGAGCTCCCGTGTTTGTTGTTATTGGAGATATGCTGTTTATTATACCAGATCTGAAGTCTGCAACTTCGAGAGCTGCTCCGCGCATCGAAGTTGTGTTTTGAGGTATATTCCCAGGAAAGTTGAATTTCTGGCTTTGAGCGTGTGCAGTGCTCATGTCATTATTTCCTTGCATTGAAATTGTCAGGCTTGGAGCCGACATGCGAGTCGACTGAGTGTGAGAATATGTTGGCGAAGATTTTTTGTGCATTTCCAGAGAGTTTTGTGGCTCTGCAGGATTTCTTGTTGTTTCTACTTGCATGGATCTAGCACTCTGCAACTGGTTAGTAGGCTTGACGGTCCTCCGGCCAGCTCGTGCTTCTTCTGTATTTTGTAAGTCGTCCTCCCTTGAGTTCCGGGGGCCATGCCTAGTATCTTGTTTGTCTAAATCTCCATACACCTGTTCGAACTGAGCAAATGAAATCGATTTGCTAAAGCCAAAATTCCTTTTTTTATTTTTTATTTTTGAAGCTCGATACCTGTCTCGTAAATTTTTAAATTTCTTTTTGACTTGTTTTACTGTTTTTGCAGAGCCCGGCGCCATGTTTACCTTGTCGGTTATGTCATGCCAGTCACTTTCGCTAGTTCGAAAATGTTGCCGTCTGTCGTAAAGTTCTTTCCAAGTCTTCATCAAGACCTTGACTTGCTGGTCAGTAAACTTGTTGCTAAGGTTGACTACATACTGCGTAGGTCGTCGGCTAGCTTGCTCAGGCGCGTCCTGCTGCACTACCACCATTTCATCATCATCTGTGTCGGTCTTAAATACTCGATAGGAATCCTGACTTAGGCTGTCGTTGTTAGTCGGAGCTGTTTCCCGTGAAGACGCTCCAATCTCACACTGCGTGGGGTACCAAGAATACGAAAATGCCTCCGAAGTGCTGGTTTTAGTTTTTTCCTGCATTGTTTCGTTATTTGCCATGCCGAGTTTTAAAACGTCTGTAAAGGAGAAATCTTTCCATTCTTCTCCTGCAAGCTGCGACTCGAAGGTCTCGAGAACGAAAGGAAGTCGAGGCTACTTGTTCTATTGTTGTCGCGCTTTGTAAACAAAAGAACACCGGATTCATTGTCAAGACACCTCAAAATCTGTCGTGGTAATTCAAGCTCTCGATCGGACTGTGTTTTGTTGTCAAATTGATCCTCAATCTTATTCTCTATTATCAATATGCAAATTGAAAAATTCGCACCGCAGAAAGACCTGTTTAAACGCAAACGACCTCAAAACTCAGCGACAAAGAGTCTATCGAGTTGTACCTAGTCGACTCTCGCTTACAGCCGAAGGCAACTTGCCCAATGATGGCTACAGTACTGTTTCTCTATATGTTGCGAAAAATCAGTTCGATGCAAAGTTTAGAAATTTCGTTTTGGCCGAGTAAAAGCTATTACATCGGCCGTACGTGCTAAATTTTGCGAGAGCTAGCCTGCAACAGAACGGCTTTTAATTGTGATCATAATTTTGTTATGGTTTTGGCAGGAAATGTTGGCGTGGTCTTTTCCTTAGGCCCTTTTGTCTTATATCTTATCACATACCAATTTCACGAAAATATCATGGGATTTTGTGCCCCGGCTCTCCGTTCTTTCAAATTAAGCCTGTCGCCAAAGCGAGACACAGTCTGCTTAAAATAATTTGATAGCCTAGGCTTATTAACCAAACACCTTTGCTAAATACAGAAGAATATCGTTGTACGAAGATAGTGAAATATCGAATGAATTAAGAATAATAGCCAGGCTCAAATTATATCGACAATATCACTTTTATCCAGATGAGTTTATTTCAGAATAAAGGATAGGCGTGACTTTCACTGGAAACACTTTCACTGTAAGTCGTTTCCTGGAGTGTTTTTAACTTTCTTTTTAATAGTTATTTAATAATTATTTTAGGCTGGGAATAAAAAATATTTTATTATACCAAGGCTCAGCAAAATTTAAAGTTTATTTTTATAAAAAAGTGTGTGGCGGTAAAACGCTAGACTTTGTTGTTTTGGCGGAATTCTATTTGGAAGATGCGGGGGAAAAGGAAGGTGTGAAACAAAAGAAATTTGCCCATAAGATGAGCGCTGTATATTCTCTATCGATGTGGCCTTGGAACTAATTGAGGCGAAGATTTGCTGCAACAGCCGATCAAGAACCGCGCAGCATATCACAGAGCTAAATACGTTTCTTTGGGGGGGGGGGGGGGGGACTAAACATGCTAAGTGCTCTTCCCAACCTACTCACAATACCTACCCACATTGCTCTTACAGAAACATGTACTTGGTCATGGTCTTTGGGGTGGGGGGCTGGAGGGCTATAGCCCTCTCACATTTTTACTGAAGTATGATATTCGAGAGATTGTCTGAAGAATCCCCCCCCCCAAATGTGCTCCCGCGTCCCTGTAGAAATAGGGCATCAATGTGTCAGGTTTCTGATATAGACATTAGGGGCAATCGCAGTTCCTAATGTTTTTAAAGGAGTCAAATAATATCTTCTGGATAAAATAATTGTCGTTTGGTTTTTATCTAAAGATAATAAAAGCAGAATCAACTTCAAGTAAAGAAATTCAGCCAGCAGCGAACATAAAAAGATATCTGCCTGCTTTACTATCCGTACTGACACCGACCATTTTTGAAACAGATTTTTGAAAGAGCAAAACGGATTTTTGAAAGAAGCGGCTTTGGTGATTTGCTGCATTTGCAACAGGTTCAGGTCACTCATCCCAATTTTTTGTTATCTTTGCCGATGTTGCAGGGATTGCAGCCCCCACACCACCCCACTTTAGTTCCGCTACCGTTTAGAAACGATCTGAAATAGAAGATTTCAAAGGTAAGCAATGAAAGTATTTCTTTTTCAGATGGTTTCAGATCTAAAGATAAGGGAAACAAGTGAAGTTAGTGACAATCCTGATGGTTCTCCTGCAGGCATTTTTGGTCAAATCATGGTCGCAGCAACAGTCCTTGATAAGTTGGAGTCGAAGATACCTGCACGAAAGTGAGGTATTTCACCAGAATAGAAAGTTGTCAAGAAAATTGGATGCTGAATTATAGTTATAAGCAATAAGAACCATAGACATTCTGTTTATGTTCCTGTTTTTGAAGCGAAGCTGTAATCAGCGCATCATACTTATCAATGTATAAACAGTGGCGGATTTAAGGGGGGGGCAACTAGGGGCAGTTTCTCCTCTCTCGACGAGTTGAAGCAAGTCTAGCACCCCTTTTTTGGAAATTGTGCGCCCCTTTTGAAGGATGAGAATCAGGTGAAATAGTTTCTGAGACTGATAGGTTAATTTGCTTAGAAGATTTTCTTGAAGTTATATTGTTTATTCCGAAAATGGATCTGAAATTGTTGAATACAGCGTACTCTCGTCATCAATTTTTGAAAATTTGTCAGCGCCCCCACTACCAACTGCCCCTCCTTAAAGTTTGCTCTGGATCTGCCCCTGTGTATAAATAACGATGATGTGTATAAAGAGAGTACCTTTCACCCGATATTGGGTTAAGTGTACTAATGAGCAACCCGTTGCATTTGATTTGTCTAGTTTTCAAGTTACAACTACCGTAAATCCTCGAATAAGGCCCCACCCTCGAATAAGCACCCTCCTGGAATAAGCCCTTACCCCAAATTTTTTTTCCAAATAAACCCCCGGGAGCCTAGTCTAGAACTTGCGGTAAATACAATTTTATATAATTGACAAAATAAACTTTTTGGCAAATGCTAAACTCAAAAAGCACTGGTCGCGGGTCCACTTTCAAACAAGCATGTCATATGCGAAACACCATACACAGTGACCTATAAAAAAGACTGGATCAAGCTTCTTAATGTCTTGAAAAATCAAAGTTTAAGTCCCGCTCACTTTCAAAGAAAGAGGACAAATAACAGGAGCCACTCTTCCAAACCAGTGCTTGAATAATATAGATAAGCAAGAAACGCAATGCTGTTTATGTGAGTGCAGAATAAGGAAACGGCCAAAACAAATGAAAACGCTGTTAGGAGTGATAGAGAAGGCCCTTTCATCGAATGGGCTGTTTTGGAGCCCTCTTCCTAGATTGTGATTCTTTTATTACAATAAAAGCTCGATCCAGTCTTTTTTTGATCAGTGTATGCAAAGCCCTAAATTGTAGGGTAGCCCGAGCACAATGTAGGTACCATTCTTATTCATCAAAAGGTCCTAGGAATTTTACTTTAAAGCCAACTTTTTGTGTTAAGATATTTGTAAATGACTCAATGTCCGTATGATTTTGTCTTAAGTGATGTTCTGACCAATTTTTGTCTTGCCTTGTATCGATTTAATTTTGAAAATAATTGCAGAGTATGATTTTGTACAAATTTTATAAATTAGTAAAAAAAATTTGTCCGTTATTTTCTTTTACTGCTTCGTTTGTCCTTTTGAGATTTCGCCAATTATTTTCCAATGTATTCAAATTCTCTCTGGTGTTAAAAGTTCGTGAAAAATATTTCCCTCAAGGTAAAGGATGTTTTTCAATCCAACACAGACAAATAAGTTACCCCTGCATGGGCTCCCATTTCAATCTGGAAATATTTTGTAGGTTGTTTTATATGCCTATATTTCTGGCTTTTATGAGATCGACCTTTCGTTCTTTGGAAGATTCTTCGAACCTTGGCATACATTCGACGTTCTCGTGCATCTTGCAATCTCAGACAAAAATATGAAACTTGTTGTACATGGGATAACATATTTTCTTACTTTTTATTTCCCCAAGAACAGTCTTGGTGGTATTTCGAGTCAACACTGAAGAAACAAAAGTGAAACTTTTAAGATTTCTTTCAAGCCAGATGTCACTTGAAAATTTATCGAGATTGAAATAAAAAAAAAATAATCATCAGAAATAAGAATGATCAAAATAGCAAATGCAAGATATGCTTTTCTATGGAAAGTAATTCAGATCATGTCAGCAAGTGCAAAATCGTAATAAAAGGCTATGATGGTGGGGTTACCTGTAAAAAATTTGTGTTAAGTTTTTTGCACATACTTGGAAAAAGATGTCTTCTTTCGAAAGTATTGGAAATTTGTAAAGCATTCGTTAATTGAAAAAAATGAAATGAAAAGACAAGAAACTTGAAATAGGGTAGACATGGGTAATGTCGGGCATGGGTAATAAAATTGTTTGTTCTTAAGAAACCATATCTGTAAGGAAATTTTCTGATGAACTTATTTTTACATTACAGTTCCATAGTTTGTTGTTTCTCTGAAGTGAACGCTAATCACTCTATGTGGGTAATATCGGGCATTCATGGGTAACGGCGGACAGGCAAATTAACCACAACACAGTTTTGGCGATCCAAATAAGAATACGATTTAAAGCCGAAGACCCACTCCGGAAAATGGTCCGCGGATTGGATCAGATTTTGTGTTGCGCACGTGCTTTGGATGCAAAAATGGTCACATGGCTGATCCGCGACGGATCGAAACGGATCGAAAATAAAATTGAAATCGTTTCAACTTTTTTGTGAACAGTTCCGGTTCTAGGTTGGGAAATGGTAATACTTTCCCGATAAATGTCTTAATTACACTTGTTAAACTTCATTTGTTCTTAACTTTTGACCAATTTTGAGGCTCGTGTTCTTATAAAATTGTTCTTAAAAAAAGAGTGTAGTTGTAGACATGTATAATCAAAGGTTTGACAGTAATGCCAGGATTCTATCTGAACTCGTATTATTCATTGTAATCTTGCAAAAAACAATATTTAACTGGAAACCTGCCAACCCTCGCCATTTTTCAGGGAATCATCCCATTAGCTGTCCGGCATCGCCCATGCGCATGTGCAATATACTTCGTCCAGGAATGTTGGGGAATTTTCAAAATCGTGCCATGCGATGAGGATACCCATGTTATCCAATCAAAATATATTTCTCACTCATGCAATCAATCATAGCATGAAGTCAAGACAAAAACAGTGAGCATTCCCTGGGGCAGGGTGTGGCAGGGTGTGGCTTGATGTGGCTTGATGAAAAAAGGGGGATAATAGGAAGATTAAAAGGACTAGCTATTGACATTTTATCTAATTTTCTTTTTGGTTCGGTTGGCAAGTACTACACTGTCAGGGCATTACTATGATGAAAACGATACTTTGCTAAAGGACCCTTTTCAAATATACTCTTCGAACTCATTCGTTGCATCAAATTACCACTAACCATTTCATCAAAAGTGATTCAAATCAAAACATATCATTGAAAGCCAGTAAAATTTTACTGGTCGAAATACGTCCCAATAGTTGTTGTTGAATCGTCTAACATTTGCACTGATGTAAAGAGGAAGTAACTGTAAACACCTACTCTTAATACCTTAATACAAAAGGGCTTTCAAAAGTTTCAAAATTATTCACATAGGGCATTACATGAGTTATAAATGATTTTGTGGTATGCAGTATAGACGTTTTTCTTCATGGTCTAATCGTGATATTTTCAATGCAAGTTAATATTTGAAAGAATCGAAGGTAATGAGATGAGACTGCACAATAATGCAAATAAATGCGCTCGAATAATGCAAACAGAATAGGCCAACAAGATAACTGAATACACCAGGCAACTATAAGGATATTATCCAGGCCTATCTGCATTTACTTTAATTCTATCACATAATACAAACAGAAACATCCCTGATTGGCAAGCAATAACAAATTGGCATTTCAAGAGGGAACAGATCTGAGTCAGTGTAGCATTATGTAGCAGAGCAGCCTACCTTTCCTTTCCACTTTGCTGTTGGTAGATTAAGATTAGGGGTCAAATGAGAGAATGATTATGAAACAGTAATACGGACATTGCAATAGTTTTTTAATTAAGCCATGTTTACTGTTTTCGATGCAGCTCCATCACCGCATGCTATTCAGACAGAGAATGAGAATGAGATTCAGAATGAGATTCGACATCAGAATGACATACAGAATGAGATTGAATCCGAACCACGAAAGACTAAAACTGTCTAAAATGTATTTCTGATGTTTGATTTAATAATTTCTAAGCCATCTTGTCTAAATGATTCTTTTAGCACCTTTTTACACAAAAAAACTGAGAATTGCGTGCGAAATTTTCGCGTTGTTTCCTGTCTACATATGGGGTCCCTATGGTCGAAAAAAGGGTATTTTGCCGGGCACGAAACAATCAACGATATCTTCCAAAAACAAGAAGCAATTCTCAAAATTTTTTCTGCGTAAAAAAGTACAATAAGTAAATTATCCGAAATGATTTTATTTGACAACGAAAGCTCTTTTTATCTGGCAGAACAATTTTTCATTACATTTGGCAAATTTTGTTGCAATTGTGAGGATTTTATGAAAAACTCCTGGTTTTGAGCATCAATTCGTTGATATGGAGTGGTGTTGTTTACGTCTAGAGGGCCTAAAGGATTGAATCTCATTCTGAGGAAAATCGAGTGAGTTCTGCCAGATAAAAAGAGCTTTCGTTGTCAAATAAAATCATTTCGGATAATTTACTTATTGTACTTTTTTACGCAGAAAAAATTTTGAGAATTGCTTCTTGTTTTTGGAAGATATCGTTGATTGTTTCGTGCCCGGCAAAATACCCTTTTTTCGACCATAGGGACCCCATATGTAGACAGGAAACAACGCGAAAATTTCGCACGCAATTCTCAGTTTTTTTGTGTAAAAAGGTGCTAAAAAAATCATTTAGACAAGATGGCTTAGAAATTATTAAATCAAACATCAGAAATACATTTTAGACAGTTTTAGTCTTTCGTGGTTCGGATTCAATCTCATTCTGTATGTCATTCTGATGTCGAATCTCATTCTGAATCTCATTCTCATTCTCTGTCTGAATAGCATGCGGTAGCTCCATCACTCCAACCGCTCCGACGTCCATTAACTGTTTATATCGATCTCATAACGAGACTATTTTGAACCAACTTTGAGGCTGTACGCTGCATATTTCTCAGCGTACAAGACCATTGTTTTAGCTGACTAACGGCAAATATTATTCATGGAAAGGAGCATTTTGATTGGTTAAAGTACCGTCTAGGGTATTCACTGCGTATTCATGACCGATCTCCATACAACATGAAGTAGCTCAATCTTCAAAATTAGCTTCAAAGATCTCCCAGCTTCTCTATGCTTCGCAGCGTTATTGTTTCCATGAATTTGATGATATTTTGTACTTGTACAAAATGTAGAATACCGAAGGTAACGAATTCAACCAGAATCAATAGCCCCAAAACATTTTTTACTTATTACAATTATACGTCGTATTAATATTTTTTCTGAGAAATCTCAGGGTATTCACTGAATACCTTGAATACCCGGACGCTACGCCACTGTCCCTGATCACTGCAGAGAACGACAATAGATACATGGATCTCATTGGAGAAGTTAAGAAGTATATTTTTCATCGTGTTCTTTCGGACCTTTATTCTGACATTTTTTTGCTCTGAGGGATGTTAGACGTAAAAGCTTTTATATGTTATGAAATGTTTGATTTTTTCAAAGCCATTTTCAAGTTTTGTACAGTCTTTTAGTTTAAAATTTTTAAAGGTTCTTCAAAACCGTCACTTAAGTTCTTGCTTTCAAATAAGAAGCAGTGAGTTCCTTCGTTTCGCCCAGTTTACAAGCCAACATTTACTCGGAATTTCGGGGCTGGGGCGTCGCTAAAGGAGGTAGCCTGATAACCAGCCCATTATTCACTTTATACACTTATTTCTTTAGAATAATGGGCTGGTTATCAGGCTATAAAGTAGGGTGCTTGCTCCCTATACTTTGTCTGTCGTTACATAATTTTTTCTCAACCAGTAGTATAATTATAATTTGTAGCAGTTGTAACGTGCTAAAATTTCTGTAGCCGCTAAACTTTTAAAGTATGCACTAAAAATATACAAATTTAAATTTTAGAATTCTGAATATTAAGTTAAAAACAAATAAAAGCAGCATATAAAGTTACTTATTCTATGACCACACCCAATAAAAGTGACACGCCCTTTTTGTCGGCAAAAGCGATACTACCCTTCCGAAAAAACTTTTTGGCTTCGCCCCTGTTCCCGCCCATCTTTTCAGTGCTGGCTTCGTGCTTGGTTCTGTACCTCCAAAAACTGTTCTTTTTGTTGAAAAAAATTAGGGTTGTTACTGTTGACAACGAAAGGCCTGGGTACGAATAAAATGCATCATGGGTCTTTCAACTGCACGCATTGTACTTCGAGCTTTCCTTTGACTATCGAAAGTGCGGCAGTTTGTAAAAAGTGTTGTAGAAGCAGCATCTTTGCCTGCATTGCCGTTATTCCTTGAGGTTGAGAGGAAAATACAACAATGAGTAGAATATATGTAGGCGGCCTGCCTCCAGATGCTTCTAGAAGAGAAGTTGAACGAGAATTCGAATATTATGGACCGCTAAGAGATGTTTGGGTCGCTCGAAATCCTCCCGGTTTCGGGTTCATCGTGTTTGACGACGCTAGAGATGCAGAGGATGCAGTTAGAGAGATGGATGGAAGACGAGTTTGCGGCTCTAGAGTCAGAGTTGAGATGGCCCGGGGACCAACTCGTGGTGGCAGAAGCTCCCGGCAGAACCGGGATATGCAATGCTATGAATGTGGCAGGATAGGACATTCAGCAAGACAATGCACACGAAAAGGCGAAACTGATCGCTCCTCAAGAAGGCGCCGCTCACGATCAAAGTTAGTCATTTAACTTACATTTAGAGGCCCTAGCAGGTTTATTTATGAATTGTGCTGGTTAGTAAAAATAATTTCTAATTGATACAGTGATAAGGTTAGGTATGTTGAGCGTTATCTACCGCATGCGTCTGGAAAGGCTGTGATCTATTTTGCTTCGCTCATTATGGCAAATAAATAGGAATTTGTCCCTTTTTTATTTTTGTCGCAGTAAAATTTTCCCCAATAGTTAGATAATTTGGATTAAGCATGAAAGATAATGTATTCTATCTTAGTTTGTATACGTGATGTGTTTGTTAATTGATTTCAATGGCATCCTGCAGGTCCCAAAACTACCTTCACCAAACCTCCGTCTTACGTCTTACCATCTCCCAACCATCGGTTATACAAATTTCGTCGTAAAGTGTCTACATGACCAAACATTTCATCTACTACGTACTATACAAGGGCCTTCTTCAGAAATCGGCTACGAGCTACAACCAACAGCAGCCATTCAGAAAATTCTGCTGATTTGGAATTCCTTCTAATATGGCCACATGGTCACTCCTTCCCATGTGGTTGATAAACCAACTTTTTCACGCCAAAGCTACAAATGCTGGCTGTCTGTTATTCAAATGATGACAACTTTATCAAAGGTTAGCAAAATAGTATCTCAAGTGTGCATTTAAATGTTTTCACACGTGTTTGTTGGTGTGTTCAAAACACCATCCATCTTAGTAGGTAAGTGGCTTGATTTCTTTGGAAGTAAAAAACAATAATCATCCGTGTGCTGTCGCATTTTTAGAAAAGCAATGGTCGCTTTCGGTTGTAAATCTTTTGAACTAAACTACTGTCTCCTTGTACCTTACATTGCAACACAACTATTTCTGCATTGCAACACATCTTTTTCTTTATTCAAAATACATATATACATACGTAAAGTTTTTTATCAAATTTGTCAACTATTTTATCCTTCGAGCTGTTAGTAGATTTTTGTACCATATGCTTAGAAAGAAAGTATTAACTGCTTTTATATTATTTTTAATAGTTTTATATGTATATTTTTCTGGCCTGTTTCCAATTTTTTCACAGGGACAGACAAGTTCCTTCAATATTTATATTTAGTTTTTGAACCTGCTGTTTTCTTTCATTTTATATGTAGCATATATGTATATATTTACGTGCTATTTTTATGCCAACCTTATACATGCATTCTGACAGCCAAAAGACCAAAGAAAGAAGTAGCTCATAAATACTGTTTCCTCTACTGGCATATTTTGAGAGCTGTTTTTATGTGCAACTTCCTGTGAGATATGTACATTGTAAGAAAACAAAATTGAAAGCAAAAATTAGATTATGTTGAATGTTGTGGCATTTTAAAATAATTTTCTCTACAAATAAGGCATTGACTGTTTATCCTACTAAAGGCATATATGTTAATAGCAGAAATGTACTTGTTTATTTAATTTGATTTGTTGTATTATTGTGCAATTCAATTCAGTTGAATTAAATACCTTTAAAGGTTTATTAGTAATAAAATGCTAATATTTTGTAGGTCACGTGACAGAAGAAGGTCATCAAGTAGATCTCCAAGAAGGTATATTTTTATATATTTTAATTGCTATGTGCATCTGTAAATATTATTAAAATTATAATTTTACATGCATTTGCAAATATTACTTTAAAGTAACAGAGATTTTGTTGAAACTGACTAGTGCTCTTGTGCACTAATGGTCCCATCCCATTGTGATGTTACATTTTCATATCCTTATGTACTCTAGAAAAGTTGTTGAATGAAAAAGGATGGAAGAGAATGCGATGCATCTTTGTGCATATCAGCTTCTCAGAATATTTGCAAAATGTGTATGTTTGGAATTTGTACCCTAGATGAAGAGGCCTTGTGTAAATTTTCTGCTGTATTTATAAAAGAAAATAATCAAATATCATACACAACAAAGCTATTGATCAATGTTCAATATTTGTTAGGTCTAGATCCAGGTCTAGATCAAGATCAAGGCAAAAGAAAGATGACAGACGAAGACATTCAACATCAAGATCAAGATCTCGTGACAGGTAAGCTAGACTGCAAAAATCCTGTCTAGTGAACTTTAATGGGCTATAAATATATGTATAGATCTTAACCTATATATATGTTTTATCTGGGCAATAACATATGCCAGGACACTCAAAAACTCATTGCAAAAAGTGTTTTGCATGCAAAAGACACAAAAGACAAGAGTGCACAAGTTTCTGTTTTATATTGTTATGTGATCATCATTTTTGCATTCTTTCAATTTGGTCAAGACCAATATGAAAATGTGTTTTTGGAAACTGTCAATTGAGGAAATTGAGGGTTTAGCCATAATGATGCTACTGCCAGTTTAATTTCTACAATACCACTGAAAACAAAGGAAACTGGTTGTTGACTGTTGATACCTTTTTATATTGAGAGGGGTTATATTGAGTAGGATGCCCAGGTCTATAAAGGTGTTTCTGTCTCCTTGTAATTAAGGGCATGCCTCCATCCACGTGGCTCTGAGTCAGAGCAAACATATTCTTTGTGTTCAATTAACAAGATGCCAAGAGGAACAAGTTTCATTCTTCACATTCTCATGGCAAAAATTTTTCTAATCTTTATAGGAAACGATCAAGATCAGAATCGAAGGAAAGAACAAGAAAAAGGTTAAACAACTTTCTTTCACTTTCCTCATTTATTGATCTACCATTTTGCATTTTTGCACAGGTTTTGTCACAGGTCTCATGCATCTGAGGCATTTTTTGTTTAATTTTGCTTTGGTTGGGGAGAGTTGGTGATCAGCCAATTTTGATACTGTTCCTCTGATACTTTAATTTAAAACACCTTGTCACCTTTATTATATCATTAGCTCTTATTTCATAATTTTAATGCATATATGTATGTTAAAAGAAGTCAGATGTTTAAAACATTTCTCTGCTTCTACAGAAGTAGAAGTGCATCTGGTGGAAAGTCAAGATCGCGCTCAAGATCAATGTCTCCAAAGCGGAATCATGAAGATGAGGACCAACAGGACACACAAAATCATGAAGATGGTGTTGGAGACAAGATTGATGATGATTATGAGAATGGAAGCTAAATCATGAAATCATATTGGACACATATAAACAAGCAAACTTACCATTTAAAGGATTATTTATGATAAATGATAACTTGTGCACAATTACAGGACGAAAGACTGTTTGATACGAAAAGTTACTTAGAAAATTGATGCCTTAATTCATTTATTAGACTATCATTAGTATCTTCCCTTGTCCAAGCTTGACTATTTATGGCATTTTTACCAATGGAACACATCTGTTCCCAATTAGAGTGAAACAGTGTGTGGAAAATGTCATTTGAATTTAAGAATTGGACCTCCTTGTGATAATTTACTGTTTTATTTACCTATCAATTATAAAGAATGATTTTTACCCAAGGTTTCTGCCCCATTTAAGTTAAAGACGTGTAAGATATTATTGTTTTAGAAAGTAAAGTAACCACATGATTGTAAGGATTGCAAAGTTAAGGGCTTTTATCCTCTGCTTGTTGCATTTTAAGCAAATTCATGTTAGCATTTACTGATATATCTAGTTGTCTTACTTTGGCAGTAGCTAATTTATCATTTTAATATTTTAGTACTTGTAAACAAGACTTTGTGATTTTCTTTTTGCTTGTTTTTGGCACAATCTTGAAAGAAGTCTCATTCAAAACTTGTTTTAAGACAAGGTAAGGGGTTTACGCAAAACCCTTTGCATTTCAGCACCTAAATACTATGTACACTAAAACTAGATAAGTTGTTGAAATGTCAGTCAAGTTGAATACTAACATATATTCAGCAGTTGTGAGTTTTCTGGGTGGATGATCTTGAAATGACAAGAAGATCACCATGAAATGATGATCATCAGCAATCACAGATTTGTAAGGGCGCAGAGGTGATTGGACAAGTAATCCCCCCTCCAAGGCCTGTATGTATCTTTTCATTGAACAGCATTCTCAGCACCCCATTTGCATACCAGAGGTCTACACTACACATAAGCTGCCTATTTTTGCCAAACAGGGTAAGTATCTTTGAAAGGGACACTTAAGTGAGCTATGTTCCATGTGAACACAAAAGAATATGCTATGTGTTCCTACAAGTAAAAATCATACTGCATTTACAGTTGACAATTTTATAAGGAAAACAAGCACAGAATACCATAAAACCCGTTTCAGTCGTTCTTTTGACAAAAGCTTTAATCATTTTTAATTTGTTCTTAACAAAAGACTGCTTGGGGAATATAAAGTTAACTTTATTGCTAAAATTTTTTAGTGTTTGCAAGTTTTTACAAAGTGAAAGTGCTCTCATTTCTTTTACTGATAGCAGAAACCAACGTAATTAAGTAATTGTTTCAGTTTGATCAGTTTAAATGCAATTTTGCTACAAAATTTGTGAAAACGGACCTAATAGGCTAATTTCCTTATTTTCATCTTACTATCTTTGGTCATACGCCAATAATATGTCAAACGTAAACAATTGTGTTCTGCACCAGAGTTAGGCCGTAAAAATTCACTGCTTACTTTGTATATATTGGTTATCACTATTCACTAAAGAGTGGAGAAAAAATGTCGTCATCAGTTGTAGTTTTAGGGCCTGTTTACACAGGATCGGATCCACATGGATCCGTACCCAAAGTGAGCAGTGAATTTGGGTTTGGCTTAGGCTTAGGGTTTGGCTTAGCAGTGGATAGGCTTTGGGTTTACACGGGACCTGGCGGATCCGATCCAATTTGGATCTGCTATCCGTACCCGTTTGGGATCGCTTTTGAAGGTGGTCCCGTTTGGATCCGATCCCAAAAAGGTCTCGTGTAAACGATATGGGATCGGATCTAAACATGTACGGATCCAAAATGAGGCGAAAATTGTACATTACGAGGTGCATCCTATATGGTATCCTTGTAATTGGCGCCAAAATTTCGTAATTGATTGCGCACACAAACCCGCTCAACTTGGATCCATACGGATCCGATCCCGTGTAAACGCACTCTGAAAAATGAGATCCGATGCTGTTTGGATCCGATGCTGTTTGGATCCGGTCACTTGTAAACAGGCCCTTAGAAGTTGGACCTTAGATCGGAAAGAATTGAAAAACAGGCCTACATTTGAGAATTTTGTTTAATCTACAAAATATTAGCCGAGGTATAGACGCTGAACCAGAGATGCATTCATAAAGAAAATTATTAACAGCTATCAACATTGGTAAGGGAAGTGTGATATTAAGAAGTATCTTAACCGATTAGTATCATATTTAATTGATTTGTACTTTAAGTCCAAAATTTCTGAATTATATATTCTTATGGCGTCAACATTTCGAGAATTCTATCTATTCTCTTAAATAAACCTGAGTCTTGGATTGCTTTTCCTTCCCTCTTTAATGGCTGCCTCAAACGAAACCTAGATAAAACCTTCTTTATGAAAGAAATCGCTCTGTTTGCTTACAGTTTCCACATCTCTGTTTCAAGTTTAGCTAGAAATATCATTTGGGAAGAGATCAATGCTACTACTTTTAAAGTTTTATACATAATTACAGGTTAAGTTCGTATCATATCATTTTAAAAATTCACTGTTGATGTCAAAATATTTGAAAATAGTTGATGTCAAGTGTCCAAAACGTTCTCGATCCACATATAGTTGCTGCCATAAAGATAAACTCTGACTCGGATTCAATGAATCAGAGTGAAAATATATTCATACTTCAGACTCGTCTTCCATTTCTATGTACTTTCCTCTTGCAGTTTTTACTGGTCCAATCTTGATATTCCTTCTTGATTTTATATACTTAATAACAAACAAAATAACAATTATTGCCACAACTGACAGGATAATGATCGCCACGAAGAGTCCATTGCAAAGTATGTTCTGATCACGTGTCTTTGAATTTTTGCAAATGCATGTCAAAGACGTGGAATCTTTTACACACGGGTCAGTTGATTTACCAATTTCAGCGTTGTCTAGAAATAAATTGGTAGGGATTTTAATTATAGGATAATGCTGTATCTCTAGTCTCTAGAAAGTTTTTGCAATGCAGATATTAACTAATACCTTTTTCAGCAATAACTATTATAAACTATCGTTTTCCCTCTCAAACAAGATGCAAGCAAAAGTATTGATTTGTCGAAGAGGCAAGCACCTTTCATGAAAACGATAGCAATAACATCAAGTATTCTTATTGTTTTTACGCTTAACCTATTGTTCAGTTAGCATGTTCATTGTCTTTCACCACGTTAAAAGAGACGTTCCATTCTAGTAGGCCCCCATGAGAACTAAGCAATTCTCTTGTGACAGCGGGGTTTTTAAGCGAGAAATGCTACATGCAAACTTGATTCAGGTAGTTTTATCAATGAATGCTAGAAAATAAGTATTTTGCAGTCTGTGCAGTCTTGTATATTTCTATTATATTACAAGTAGGTATTACAAACCTGCACAGGTCTTTCCGTCACCAATATACCCTTTGGGACAACTGCATTGGTACGAGCCGTATGTATTCGAACAGTTTGCCAGAGGATCGCATACAAAGGTTTTGATGGCACATTCATCAAGGTCTGAAATTGCAGAAGAAACCAAAAGTCAATAGTAAACATTGAAAATATCGGAAAAAACGTAAAGGTAAGAAATTCCAAATTGAACTACCGTGTTTTGTCTTGTTATAGGGTAGGCATGGGCAATTAAGGGGCTACATGAGAAACCTGACTGGTGTTGGGGGGCCAAACCAACGATAACTTTCCTCTGCACAATATTCGTTTTCTTCTTCCAATGTAAAAAGCAACAAATTATACTTTATTTTAGCCGATACCTATTGTCCAAAAGATATATAAATATATACATATAAAATGTGTATATAAAAATTTGAAGTAGTGGTGTAGGTCAAGTGAGAAAAAGTCTTAGAAAAGTTAATGTTTTGATTGTCGATGCACTTACGCGGGCTGGACTGGAACGTCTAAAGAACCGGACTTGGCCCGCGGGCGGTAGGATTCCCAGGTCTGTTAAAAGAGAATAAGGAAAGAAGAAACATTAACCTGCACACTGGATGCCATCTCCGGTATATCCAGCTCGGCATTTGCACTGATAAGAGCCAGGCAGATTTATGCAGTCAGCCACTTGTGCGCATTTAATTGACTGACTTCCAAGCTCACATTCGTTAATATCTGCAAAAAAGTCAATATAGGTTTAAAGATGATCAATTTGTCAGGATTGGTGTTTAGAAAACAAATGTGGCATTGTGGAAAGAAAGCCATACCCACGTGCAGTTTATCCCTCTAGAAATGGTTCACTAAAGTCTATGTTTACGCAGGACACTAAATCTTGGTAAACACGCGCTTTGGAAAATAATTTCATGTGTGTTTTTAGGTCTTTTTAAAGTCCCTGCCAAAGTAGATTTTCAAAATTCTCAATGACACCATTCTTCTCACTGAAAAATTGTGACTCTATAATCTTTATAATATAGGCGGAAATGTTATCAAATTGTTCCCATTAGATAGGCTTTTGGTAGGGCTTAAATTAAGAAATTTAAACGGTTTAACTCAGTATAGCACAAAAGAAAAGCAAAAGTGAAAATGATAACCTTGACAGCTCGTTCCATTTCCAATAAAGCCAGCTTTGCAGCGACAGGTGTAGCTCCCTTGCAAATTGACACAGTCAGCAAATGCGTCACAGTACAGCTTGTTTGGTGATGACGCATTTTTTAATGTAGCTGGAGTTGCAGTTGGCAGCAGAAGACATTCGTTTATGTCTGAAAGAGCGTTGAATCAACTTAGCATCAAATAGCATAATTCTTGCTACTCAATTAGATTTTTTTTCTCGTTCTACACCTTACTTGAAAAATTTGGTACATTGTAAGAAATGGTTGCACTTATTCTATAATCAAATATACATAAGATATTTTTGGCTTAGTGAGTATAGCTTTGAAATGCCAATTCCTGAAAGCTCTAAATCGTTGTCCTAAAATATCATTGACATTTACAAATATATTTCAATAAACAAAATTGGATTCTTAAAGAAAATTCTAAAGACTTAGATTCCCCAAGTTAACCATCAATGCACTTTATAGAAAATACCTTTTTAAGACAAAATAAACTTTTATATTTGTAGGTGTTTGCATGAATATGACTAAGACTTGTGAATAAGAATGCAGAATAAGAGGGGTCTTACCAGAGCAGTTGCCCGCGACTCCATTTCCAACAAAGCCCTCTTTGCAGGTGCACTTTGCAGTTCCATTTGTATTGTTACAGTAGGCATTCTTGTCACAATTGTGTGTCAACAAAGCGCATTCGTTTGCATCTTTTTCAGAGAAAAAACTTGATTAGATTCTCATTCTTTAAATAAAATACCATCTAAAAGACACTTTGGTACAGTATCTTGCCTGGGTCAAAAAAGTTTAGAAGCCTTTGGTGTGGGTTTTAAATGTCTTTTAAATAATCAATGAAGCTTAATGGGCCTTACGTTTTAAAAATGTGTCATATGGCGCAGAAAAGCTAGGAAAAATATAAACTGAAAAGTCTGCTAAAGAGTTGCAAACACAACCGTTCAAAGGAACCGTGAACGCAGAAAGTCGACAGCAAGATGTCAAAAATGTTTTGAAAGAAGCTAAATCACACTGCAGAAGTTGTAAGAGATAAAAAACGTTGACGATGGAAGATTTCGATAGCTGACAACGTCAAGACAAGGTTAGGAAAGGAAAAAGAAGATAAAAAAAGAAATAAAGAAGGAGAAGAAGAGGAAAAAGGAGAAGCGAAAAGAAGAAGATGAAATGGAAGCTGAGGAGAAAGAAGAAGAAGAGGAGAAAGGAAAAAAAGTAAAATGAAGAGAAAGAAAAAGAAGAGAAAGAATATAAAGAAGATGGAGAAGATGAAGAAGGGAAAGAAGAAAAAGAAAAAGAAGATGAAGAAGAAAAAGTGATTAAGGAAGATAAGAAGAAGAAAGAATGAGAATAGAAAGAAGAATGAGCCTATAATTCTCGAAGATTATGTTCTTGAATTTTTTCTTGCCGTGGAATAGAATTTCTGTTTTCCAGCTCGAGTCCTATTACCGTCAAAATTTGTGAAGAAAGCTTCATACTTAGACCAACGACGTTAGTTCTCGATTCTTTTGCGCACTGTCTAACTTAATGAACGGAGGAGCCTTGGCCTAGCCTCCTTGCAATATCAAAAACGTTTTTTACGATGTTGTCTCGATAAAAAGTGTCTTGATGTTTTTTACTAGCGTATGGAATAAATTAACAGCTTTTTTTTAAGAGTGTATGCTCAAAACGTAAACAAAGATCATATCTATGTCCTACCTAAACAGGTAAAACCAGATCCAAACCACCCTTTGTTGCAAGTACAATTATAAGTTCCAACAAGATTGTTGCATGTTGCGTGTCTATCGCACTTGTCCAAGCTCAATAGGCATTCGTCAATATCTAAAACAAGGAACGACGTCATCTATCAAAGATTACTCAGATAACATACCTGTGACGTAAATTATCTACGGAAGCCTGTGTACTAAAATTCATTATGTTGCTTCTATAACATTTTCCTTGTCATTGTCCAGCAAGATAAAGGCCTATATGACTAACCGATGTGCCAAAATCATTCGTAACCAGATCGAGCTTTACAATGAGCTTGTTGTCATGTTGTGCTGTTGTTGCCAATATTTTATTGATAGACAAAATAACTGTATATTTTTAAAAACAATGATGCTCAAGATCTTTATTATCTCATATAAGTTCTCGTTTTTTTGTGGCTGTAACTCATAATTTTCATCTAACCTCTGCTAAAGAATTTCTAAGAAAATCAAAGCCCACAGCAATTGAATTTTTCAACATGTAGATCACCAATTATAATGTATAATGGTCAAGTTATAGATGCAAGTATAATTTTCTCAAATTGCGCAAAATTACCATTGCAGAACTTTACTCCATCTCCAAAGAAACCATCCAAGCAGCGACAGTTGAATGCCCCTTGTGTGTTGATGCACATAGAGTGGTTAGCACAATTATGTGTGCCAAGGGAACACTCGTTGGTATCTAGAAATGAGACATCTTGAATATGAATTGATGTTAAACTTGCATATTCATATATTTGCAATGCTCGATAAACAAGGTTTATCCAAGATATGATGATCAATTGAAATTCCTTGCTCTTCTCTCTACTGGTCTTCTCTAACGACTAACGGTTGTTACTGCTAATAATGAATATACGATTCAGTCAAGAGTTAATATGTTCATCGCTAGAAACATTAGCTTTCTTAGTAGGGATTAGCTTTCTCCACAAGCCAACTAGAAACATTCTGAGAGATATTGGCACGCTGCTTCTTATCGAGAATTACTGGATATCTACTGTATTCAAATCTCGAAGAACTCTAAGATCCCTACATTGTCAGCTATTACTTCAGGCTCAGAAGTGAACCTTTGTTAGCTACTCTTCGTTTTTAAGGTACGTTGTAGAGAAGCAGTACAATAAAATATATACAAAGAAACAATTTGTCCGATGCATTGTCGATTGTCAATTATATGTGCGAATGACTTATTAATTTTCAATTTTACTTTTTTTTTATTCACTTACCATTACACTTGAATCCATTTCCTACAAATCCAGCATTGCACGTGCATGTAAATGAACCAAGTGTATTCGCACATGTAGCATTCAAATCGCATGTATGGTTCTTGTAATGACACTCGTCAACATCTAAACAAAAATAACAAGATATTTTTACCTGCGTGGTCATATAATCACATCTTTTGGTTTAAAATGTCTGGCTCTCATTCATCCTTAGCAATGTGGTTTAAAGAGAACTAATAACAAAGAACCAAACGTTAACTGTTAATTTCTGTAATCTATCTTTGCATTACATGCTGAAATTGTTCATCTCTTAACTGATCTTTTGCTGCTCTCAATGTCAGCAGTAGTTTACTAGGTAAATGACAGGGGATCATCAATTTCCCTTACTCAGAATATGTATGCTTCCGTCCATCGTTGCTTCGCGATATGAATTCGAAGACAAACTTGTAGAGCAAAACAAAGCAGAATGTTGTTGTCTTACCATAAATCTGCACCTGAACTTGATTTGATTCTGCCATTATTCCATCTATGCTGGCAACACAGTGGTATCTTCCTGTGTCGTTTAAGTTCCCATCTATTTGTAAGTATTCTTTCTTGCTGATAATCTAGGAACAATAACATTTAGGATGTAATAGCAATTTATCTTAACACATTGACAACAGCATAACATGTAAAATCCTGTATAAAGATTCAGTATTACTGTTATTATTATCATTATCGTATACTTCTGCTTTAAGCACTGGCAGTTCCCAAAGCCCCGATCACTACTGGAATAACAGTTACTTTCTTATTCCATAGAACTTGTAGTTCTCTTGCCAAATCTTGATATTTCTCTCTTTTTTCTCGTTCTTTCATTTCAACTCTGTGATCTCCAGGTATTGCAAAATCCACAATCTGACATGTCTTCTTTTCTTTGTCAACAATTATGAGGTCAGGCCTTCTAGCTTCTATATGATGACCCGTCTGCACAGCATGATTGAATTCTAGCTGCTTGCATAATTCCCAATGGATTTTTGTTCCTACCAAATCGTGTCTCCTTTTGTACTCCTGTTGTGCAAGTTTCGTGTATTCACAAATGATGCGCATTACCGTTTCTTCTTGTTGTCCACACATACGACATGGGCTATTTTCCTGGGTTTCATCTATTCTGCCTTGATGTAATTTGTCCGAATGCATTGATCTTGTGCAGCGGTAGTCAGTGATTCAGTTTCTCGTTCTAATATTCCACTTCTGAGCCATGCCTAGACATATCATCTGCTATACCCTTCGTTTGTCTTATGAACTGTCCATGCATTGGTTTCTCTTTCCACCTCTCCTTTCTTTCTGCTGCTCTGCGTTGTTTAAGGTCATACACAGATTCTTCAGATTCTTCATACCAATCTTTTGCTGCTCTTAACAGCTTTTCGTTACTGTTCTCAACATATCTCTCAAACCGAGCACAGAATTCTCAACACACTGCTCAATAGAAGTAGGCCCCCTTCCACCGTCCTTTCTTCCTACATATAACCTGTCAACATCATTATTATTATTACTGCTCAGGGCTCTTGTTTAAATGTCAAAATTCAAGCGTGGAAACCGTATTGATGCAGTTCTTTTGAGATTTAAAACATTGCTGGTCGTCCTTGTTTCAACTTAATTATCCGTACTATCTAATATATCTTCTACCAAAGATGCACTCGCGATGCACTTGATAGATCTTCTTAAAAGAAGTAGTAGTAGAATGCTTTTCAGAGGATGCCTTTCTTCAAAGTATTTTTAGAAAAACCTTACAAACATTTTTTTAACATGCTATTGCAAATGCCTTTTTACATAAACAGTTATCTTGATTTGCCGCGATCTCAGATATTTTCCACCAATATGAGAATAAAGACGGCTTATAGGTCATCAGTACATTTCCAGTACTATTAAACAAATATATATCTACAATCCCAGACAAAAATGTTGATACAAAATGCAATTTTTGTTATTTTCTACTTAACCTTGCCCTTGTAAATTCGAACCCCCGCTTCCCCCCCCCCCCCGAAGCATGTTGGATTTGTAGTTCTATCATTTCTCCTTCAAAATCATGCATTCAATATTGAATTGGGGGAGGGGGGAAGTTAGTTTTTAAAGAAAAGTGAAAATATAGGCTTTCCTTGAAAAGTCTCAACCATTTTTGTCCGGGATTGTAGGTACCCTTGTATAAAACTCTTAGTTCAGTTTCTTAAAAACAAGTGATAAAGTAATAGAACACTGTAATATGGAAACTATTTAAAAGTTTCCCATGAACATACAATAAACTGTACTGATAAAGTCTATTTAAAAGCTACTCCATTTTTTTCCAAATTGGATACCTGATTATTTTTGTACCAAAGATGCTTTGCGGGTTTGTTTCCAAAGGCTTGACATCGCCATTCGCGTTTCTCTCCAACAATTGCTGAAGCGATATACGCTGGTCTCAAAGGGTCTCCCATAACTGGTCCCTCGTCTCTGCATATTTCGCGTATTATCGAATCTAAAACAAACATATATCATGAATAGAACTTGCTATTCTACCAAATTTATTAGTCTCCTGTCAGATTTTACGATTCTCATTCAGAATGCAGTTTCAATAGGGCTAGCACTGTGGAAATAATTCCAACACTCTATTGGAAATAATCACATAGAGCACCGGACTTCATTTTGAAATGCTAGTCTGGAAAAAGAAAATTAATACATCAGAACACAGAACTTTAACTAGCACGAAGACCTATCCCTGCGAAAAGGAACAATGGTCTTGGAAAATATACCAGCTAAAGTTTATTACCCTTAGCGCAAGCAAAAGGCTCAATGAAAGCAAACAGCTACCTCTTGCAGACGCTAATCATCAATATCTACTTTAACACAGCGGGTTATTTTTGGTGTATTCATTACTTTAGCTTTCAATAGATAAGAACCCTTGCATACTTCTAACTGAATATGACATCAAAATTCACTGGCAATAGCATAAAATGTAGAGCAAATAATTACCTAGATATGCAAGTGCCACAGTGCTGCCTTCTTGAATATAAACATCGGCATCGGATCGAATAAAGAGTTTAAGTTTCGTCCATTTTGGCAGAACAACGCTTGACATTACATGCATTGTGAAGTTTTGCCCTACTTGAAACTTCTTTTTCATATACAATCCACCAGTTGTAGAAATTGCACCATCCTTTGATACGACGATCTCAACTGTCCCCATTCTGTCAAAAAAGTTCCTTATTCTTAAAAGATACGTATACGTAAATAGTAGTGAATGAATTTGAAATATCAATCTAGCAAATATTAGCTATGTTTGCTTTATGCAACGTATTGTGTACGATCTTGTAAGAAGATCTTGTAGTAACTTTGAATACCGTCTGAGAGGGGCATGTTCTAAGCATGAAAATGTCAAGACAAGGCACTTGGTTACATTGCACCACCGTCACCAACCAAAATCTTGACAAGGCAACTTCGCATCAAATTTTCTAATAAAAAATGTTGAATTAGCAGAAATTATTCTCTACAACCATCAAAATTCTACAGGATAGATAAAACTGTATGAATGTTTCATTAATTATATAATTAGTTTTTATAATCCATCTCCTTACCCGCTGCTACTATTCGCGAAAAGCATCACGAGGTTGACGATAACTTGGTATGCACCAGTGGATGGTATTATCATGCCTTCAAAAGACGAATAATTTCCCCGGGCATCAAACACTCCATGAGTGTCATTTCCAAGTGAATACTCGTATAATGGTACCCAATGGCCCATAGTTGCAGGTGCCAATGATGTGTTAATTATCCGTACACTTAGGCCCGTTTCTTCCTCATAAGGTCGCATGTATGTTATTGTTCTACGACTATCTTTAGCAATTGTCAAATAAGAGTTAGGCTCCAGGTGCATGAAGACCGATAGTCTGTCGCCATTGCGCAGGCGAACAAAATTGTTCAGTGTAATGTACTCCCGGCAATGCTTTTTACAAGTGACTGTTGATGTTGCCATGTTGCCTCGGTTTGACTTGAAGTAAAATGTCACACAGCCGATGAATTCAATTAACTTCAAATTCATACTTAGAAAGTAGATACCATCTTTGTCTGCTCTATAAATCGCAGGGGATTTATCAACCTCCGATGAAACCGTCCAGTCAGAGAGCTCTGTTATTGTTGCTTTGCTGTACGAGTAGCTGTTTGCATAAACAGCTTCAGACGTTGTTGCTGCTGTTGTTTTCAGCGGAAAGTGGATGGCAGAAAAACTGCTTCCTTCTTGTAGGACAATATCTGATGACGGAAACGAGGTAGAATTGTTGAAGCTGGCAAAGTTCCCAAATGGCAAGGAAATGTTCGTTGCTATGAATATGGTGCTACCGACTTCTTGAAACTTGAGAATAGTTGATGACAAACTTGATACTGATCTGAAAGCCAAAAAACATTTGACGGTCCATTGTATTGCATAATTATAATCATGATCATTCTGAGTCATGTTATTATTGATTTGTGTTTTTTTCTGTTATTGCAATTCCCCCTTTTCGATATCCGCACGCTTATTCTGCATAAAGAGACTGGGGCGAGTAATTCGGTGAAAAAGTTGCCACAGGCCTATGTCTACATATAGATACGGCGTTTACTGGCGACTAAATATTGCCCGAATTCGCATCAAAAGTATTCGGAATTTTCTTTTTAAACATCTTTCGTAGTCTTTTATCTCGAAAGCATGTCTTTTAAAAGCTTCTGTCAATTATGGTGTTCTAACAGGGTAGGGAGGTCGCCGATCGAGAAAGCTTGCGCACGATGAATCACGACA
This sequence comes from Rhopilema esculentum, assembly GCF_013076305.1. Next base: position 4,445,438 of record NW_027019306.1, read on the forward strand.
AATTTTCGCAAATGAAAGAGCTCAAAAATTTCCTCAGCCTGAGAGGACTCAAAATTATGGAGAGTAAACTTGAGTTAGCTGCAACAGCGTTCATCGCTTATGAAAACAAGGCCCCAGTTGTGGAAACAGCAGCAAATACTACCCTCTAAAATCTTCATGCAGACCGTCGCAAAGAATCCCTGATCCGCCATATAAGCTTTGGATATGCAGAGAGAAAAATTCAGGGAAAATTGTTTCAGCATGTCCCAAATATGCAATCGTGTATAGGAAGCATGTCCCATATATGCAATAATGTTGCTGCTGGTCTATTTCTCATTGAGGCAGCCATAAGAATGGAAATTTCAAATCCATCTTGTACCTGTTAAAACGTCTAATCAATTCACGTCTCTTATCAGAATTTAACTTCGGAGAGGTGAAGAGGTGAAATGGACGTAAGCATTGGCAATCATTCTTTGTAAACACTTCATGAATGTCACAAATCTGTTTTCTCCAAAGTTTTTCAGGCAGTTTCTATTTTTGCAAGAAATGATGCCGCAATTTCCATTGACCATATTTGAAACCGGCCTAACCCTGCGTAGCCTCTGAGAGCACGACACCAGACAGAAGCTTTTTTTGGCAAATTACACACATCAATCAACATTAGAGTTAACAGCGGAATTTTTACATATAATAATCGTAAATTGCAATCAAGTTCTTAAAATTATTTTGCAAAGTAAAATTATCACAACTAGATTCTTTAGCATTTCAGAAATACTCAAGATTTTTCATTCATTAAGCATAATTATGTTTACCCATTCGTCATTGTCAGCTCAAACGTATCACTTCCGCTGCCATGCATCATTGTGAGGCTGATGTTGGTCTTGTTATGTGACTGTGACTGTAGAACGAGGTTCATAGAGATGAGGTAGTAACCTGCCGTGTTAACCCGAAATATACCTGAGGTTTTGTTGTACCTCTTGCCACTTGTAAATGAAAATGAGGCTTCACTGTTTTCTGCCGTCCATACTTTAATAGGAAGACTTGTTGCCAATGGGATTTTGAACTTTGCCTAAAAAAAGCACAACCATGCAATAAAATATCAAAGTTTCATTCAATAACGATTGAATGAAATTTAACATTTTGCTTTGTCCAAGTCCATCATTTAAAGTAAAGGAACAAGCATCCTGTATAGAAAGAATCATAAAAACTTGATAATACGAAAACCAAAATAAATTTGAACTTTTGCTAACTTATAAAATTTTAATTCGATGAAAATTATGATTTTGTTCTTCGAATCTCAGCAGGACGCCTTTTTGACCTAGGATTTCTACATGAAAATAGCTTTGCACGAAATCAACAATGAATAAAGGGAAAATATGACTAGTCTATCATCTTTTAAATGAAGTGAAACAGAAGTGGTAACTATTTTTTAACATTTCAGCATACAGACTGACAATATATCACGTCAAAAGGTATGAAAACGCATATATAATCAAAGCAACGCGTAAGACATTCTTACCAAAGCAGTGAGCGATGCTGCTGGAAAGAGCTCTGCAACCGGTAGTCTTGTTATTGAAAATCCGCTTTCTTGATTAATGACAAGTCCATCAAAATTACTCGTGCTAGTAATCTTCAAAGACACAGTATCACCTTCGATTAGGAAAGCAACTCCATTGAAATGCATCGAAAAAGAATTCCATCCACGAATATTCTCGTACGTGATACCGTTTTGTTGCAATTCATTTTGTATGAAAAGTGCAATTTTCATAACCGGTGGTGCTTCTGAAGAATGCTGGATTTCAACATTTGCTGATATCAGATAAAACCCTGTTGTCTTTATTATCGCCATGTTACTGTCGTCAAAATTGATTTTTGATGGTGTATAAAATGAGCCAAGGTTAGACGATGAAGGTTGCCAGTTGTTGACATCGAACCAGGAACTAGCCTCAGTTGAGAACATATTTTGAGTGCTCTTCTTTGGTCCAGCAAAGCCAACTTGATCACTGTTACCATCTTCAGCGACCAAGAACATGGACCAGCTGCTCGATACAAGAATCGCATATGACGAGTCTACAGCTGAGTATGTTGCTAGAGAGATGACGTCACCCTTTGTAGCTTTGAATGAGCCGCTCAAGAACAAGGGGTAGTATCGACGCCTTGGTGGTGTGATCATTGGAACTCGGCTTGCAGACAATCCACTGACTGGGATACCATTAATACGAATCGCAATTTTATATTTTGAGCTTGATTCTACCTGGTCAGCATCCTGTAGTATGATATTTACCATCACATAATAAACACCGGAGACAGGAATAACAAATTGTCCGCTGTTGGTTTGGAATGATCCACCGTTGTTGATTTCTGCTTGCAATGATGATATCTTGGTCCAGCCAGTATTTCGAACCAGTATCTGGTCTTTCACAGAAGCAAGTAGAGCATGCGAGCTTTGTCCGATATATGCTACGGAAAACCCAGAATTCTCTTTCACTGACCAATCAGAGTCTGAATCTGATTTGATAGTCAGATAAACTGATCTCCCCTCTTGAGATTCATAAGTCCACCAAAATTGAGTGTTGTCACTGCTTGTGGATTTCCAGTCGAAGTGAAAAAACCTTTGGTCAAATCAAACGTCTTTCCAACTGTAATGAATGCCTCTGCCTGTTCCATATCTACTATTATTACGTTAGCTGATAATAGATAAATTCCATCCAATGGAATTTCATATTTGCCACTGGTTTCATTCATGTTTCCGAAAAAGTCGTAATCGCCTTTAATTTGAGATGTTTTCCAGCCAGTGACAGTTTCCCATTTTTTGATAACTGAAAATGAGATTGGCTTGGTCAACCTTGCAAGCATTCCTGGGTAATATATTGGCAACTGGCAAACAGCAAAACTTGATCCAGGCATAACAAATACTTTTCCTGTTTTTGATTTGACAGCAACAGCAAATGAGCTTGTGCTTGTTATATCTGCAGCGGATGTAACAGAAATATAGACCGACTGATGTGGTCCAAAATTTCTAGTTATTGTTTTTGATGCTAAGGCAAATTTAGAAGCAGGTGAATATATAGAAACAGTAACATCTGTACATGTCACAACATCACATTGCACAACCAAATTTGTAGTTATAAGGTAAATTCCACGTTGTGGTGGATTGAAATCCTGTTTGTTATTAACAAGTTGAGCAAAGAGATTCGGGGATTTGAATTCAGCCACTCCATTAAAGTCTGTGGGCCAGCCAGCGATTGGCAAGTGTGCATTGTTGCCTGGTATTGTAAAATTAAACCTCAGGAATGATGCGAAACCAGTCGTATGTTGAGAAATTTTATTAATCAAAGAAGCTGAAAAACTGCTCTCCTTTAAGATCTCTACTTTAGAGTTAAATGACGTTATGGAAATTTTCACAATGTCGGCTTTATACGAGCTCATTATTTGATGAATGTTAACACTCAGAGTTGTTTGATTTTGAAAACTTAACTTGATTTCATGCAACGTTGCTAGGTTCACGGTGAACGTTAGAACGGCCTTGCTATTCAACGGTCCTTTTATTATCATGTTTGCTGAAAAGAGATATATTCCATCACAAATCACTTGCACATAATTCTTGGAATTAATGAAGCCAGTTGAAACATGGAACTCGCCTTTTTTGTCCTCAGACCAACCTGTAACAAGCCTTGTATTGTTGTTCTCAAAAGTCAAATCTTTTGTTAAACTGAATGAAAACGCTGGAACCATTCCAGCTGTAGTTATTGATGCTACTGAGAAGGAGCTCCCTGGTAGCAGCTCGACAGCATTGCTTTGCCCATCCATCGCTTTTAATGCAACTGAGATGTTATTAAAACTCGTGAGTCTGATAAACCCAGCCGCTGCAAGGCTTGACGAGGCTCCGTTGGCATTGCCATAGCTTTGAAGTGCAAGTCCAGACTTCAAGTCTGAGTCAATTACAAGACCTCCGATAATATTTGATTGGCTGGTTGTTTTTAGGTGTAGGCTATAGCTGATGTAGTAGACACCGGGAATATTCACCACATACGTGCTATCATCGCTGCTCTTTGAGAAGCCTTAAAAACAAATAAAATTTGAGAAATTAAGATGTAATGCATCTCTCAGAACGTTAAAGGCACTATGTCCCTTCAGTCAATCGTTCAGAGTTAGCAATAGGCTTTGCAGCGCATTTATGATCGACAGAACATTGCAAATCAGCCTTACGTTGCCGATTGGATACGTAGCAATAGAACTATTGTGTAGTTCAACCAATGAGAAATTCAAATAGCCAGCGAAATGTTTCGGGACATTGTGCCTTTAATGGCTTGTTTACACCCCCGTCCAAACATTCAACGAGCACGCGCATTTGATAGTAATTACAGCTACGTTCTTTGCTTGTGTACAGGGGGGTGAATCAGTTACTAAAAAGCTAGCAGGTTTTTTATCTTTCAGGGAAACAATAACTTGTTGCTTTTGATATATTTTGTATAATGCTCATCGAATAAAACGTAAACAAAAAAACTATTAAACTAGAAAAACGAACAAAATGGTATAATATTTGTTTGTCACATAAAATTGGAAAATTGAATTCGCAACAGCCTATTGTAATCGTTTTATGCTAGCAAATCATTTGCCACTAAAATATTAACTTTTGCATTGAAACATTCAAATAAATATCTAGGGCAAAATTAACTTACATTTGAATTCTGAGCAAAATTACTTTAGAATATTCAAAAAGTGCATTCTGCCTAATTTGGGACGAAATATTAGGGTAAATGGCAAAATATAGCGACTAATTATGAAAAGAGGCTTTGTAGAAAATGTGCGGCCATAGGTCACTTTCATTCAAAAATTGCCAGCCAATAATTGAAAAATTTGTGTGGTTGATAACGATTTAATCAATATGTATGGCCTCACAGCGATAAAACATCTTACCTGCCAGAAATATACCAGGTTTACCAACATCTGCATTGGAGTTCCAGCTCTTCACATAATTCCAACCAGATGCTTGAAAATTTTGCAAGCTGTCAATGGTTGATGTTACCCCAGAAAACCGAACGGCTAAAAATAGCAAATTGATTTAGCCTAGGATTAAAATTATTTAAAGTAAGATGTTATAAATGTCGCAATCCTGGGATTATTGCAAAGCGACAATAGAATAGACAATATACATTTTCTATTTTTGTTTACTTGCCATTATTTCACATATTTTTTAAAATGTCCGTTAAGTCATAAATAAAAAGAACCTTAAGAAAAAGACCCATACTATTCCTCCCCCTAAACGTTTGACATCTACTAGGCCTATGAACTGACATGTGAAAAGAAGCTAGTTAGACCGATTTCTTAAGACCGATTCAAAATGGAAAGCAAAAATTCTTTTATGTTACTGCAAAAGAAGTGAAGTTCTGCCTTTATTTAATTTTTCAGAAACCTTATTTCAACGGAGCTGTGAAATTCCTTGAAGCCTTGATTTGTGCTCTACACTCACACCTTAAAGACCCTATCTTTAAAATAATCTGTAAAAAGTTATTTTTGGCATGTTTGCTTTTGTAAGTAAATCTATCAAACACATATCTTTATGATGATTGTTAAATCTATGAAGCTTGCTCTTTTCAAAATCGCAAGACTGTCTTCCAACATTAGTCAAGGGAAGGATGTTTTAACTGTTATGATTTATAGCCTGATTTTATCCTAAACGAAATCGTCTTTTGGAAGTGCAGTTTATTTCAAAACTGAAACCTTGTACACAATCACGCACAATACGTTTCAGAAGCAAGGAAGCATATTGTTTGTCCCCCTCTTCACAAGAAAACATGAACAATTTAGCATGTTTTATCAAAAAACTTCTTAATTTCTGCAGTAGCCAGCTTGAGCCCTCTTCTAGCTATTTTGTCAGCGCTTTTTCTGGCATCCTTTCGTACTAAACGTTTGAGCATTAAAATTTGTTTGTTTAACCATTTTATTTCTTATTTTAATTCCTCATCATTATCAGATGGCTCTAATGCAACAGTTAAGGCAAACGAAACTATGTTTTCACAATTGCAACATACCTTTCAAAACTGTGAACTGACTCAGGATCATAAAAAAGAAAGTTTGAAACACTTTTCGATTGAATTTCAGCTTTCGACTGCAGGCCATTTTCATCTGTTTTTCTAAAAAGAACACCTGCTATCCTACACGAGGTCTAGCTTCTTATTTTCACTAGATCAAAATTCGTCCAACAACGAACTTTAAAAATCTGCTGATGTTGTCTATTACGAAATAAATATGGTCCATAAAGTATCTACTCGCGTTTCTAGATGACGATATTTGCATGGCGACCGAGCAGGTTGCTTAATACAGGCTTCAAACGAATACATTGAAATGTTAAGTATGCATTGTGAATTCCAGTTTGAATCCTCCACGAGAACTTCCTGCATTTTAACTATTTATGAGACACTTTCTTGTCTATTTTGAAAAACATAACAACAAAGTATATACTGTTATTTAGACTGAGATATTTTTTGTTGAATACCAAAGATATGAGACCCAATATACAAGTATTGACGCCTTTCTTTACCTTTACCGCCAGGTCACCAGGTCTACATTTCATACAAGCATATTCAATTATTTGCTGACGTTACCTCCTCAAAAAATTCTTTTGCCGAGGCTCCGTGTATATTTAAAACTCCATGTTTTGTCAGATATGTGTAATAAGGCATACATATGTGACTTTTGAGAAAAAAAACTTTTCTTGACCGGTGAGGATCGTTGATTAGTCCGCGAAAGTTTTTTGGCGGACTAAACTTCGAGAAGCAAAACAATCAGCCGTGAAACATTCATGCTTTCACATACTTTGTCCTGAAAATTCTTTACAAAAAATGTTTACCAAACAGTATAACTTCTTGAAAAAATCATTTCTTTTAGATCGAACTCTCTTCACTGTATTTTTGCTGCACTTTTTCTTGATAAAAACATAAATGAAAATCACACCGTTTTTACGGTAAATATTATTGCTGATGTAGTGGATATTTTGTCTTTTAACTTGACGGATTTTTTGCCATAAGGTTTGTGGATAAAATACAGATATATGCTCCGTAGTGTAAGTAGTCAAAGAGATGCTTTAAAAATTCAATGAATGAATGAAGTTGTTGAGCTGTAAGATGCAAGAAAGTGGATTGTAAGCTCGTTTTTCCAAGAATATTAAACATTACTTTCCACCATTGTTTTCTTAGAAAATTGCGGTTTGAGCCTGGAAAAATTTGGAAAAATTTATAAAGTCATAGCAAAAAGAAATACATTTCATTAAGAAGAAATGGTCGAACAAAAAGAAAGATTAACCCCATCCAGATCGGGCTTTTGAGCTGCTAGAAGACTTAGGGGAAGCTCATTCATCCCCTCCCCCACGCTAAAATCGTTGTTCTTTGGTATATGTTGACAAAAATTGGCCATAGTTATAGCAAAGGCTATAATGAATCATTTATTGAAAAAAAATATGTTCATAAATAGATATGACGTCATGATTATTCAAGACAATAACAAGAGTACACAATAAAGTGCAAGAAGCATCTATTTTTGACATTCAAATAATTTGCTAAGTTTGATTTAAGAAACCAAATCATGCTAATCGAGGAACTGCTATCGGGGCAAACTTTTCTTAAGTTGGTAAATTGAATTTTGGCAAATTCAATATGGCGGGCTGGCAGACTAAAGATCTTGTTTTCCTGAACAATTACACAAGCAGCACAAATAGAGCATTTCTCGATATACTAACAAGGAAATCTGTTCAACGATATAAGATTATCAGAGTCCAGAAAAGTTGTTAACCTTCCTCCAGACAAAAACATCCCAGAAGGCAAACCTTCCTCACAAAACATTATAAAGTGGGCGTGACTTTGGTGTGTCATAGGAGCTTCTATTGTTTTTCGTGGACCTTCCTCCGGTCCGTGGCCGTGCGACCGTAATGTTTTCCTGACTTTGAAGACTATATTGTTTATAGGTCTTAAATTCCCAGGCCAGATGTCTAGATCGTAATGATATAATTTTATCTATTTTTTCATTCAAAATTCTATGCAGAAACGTTACTAACTAATTGTCGGTTATTTCTTAAAAATGACGTCATCGTCAAAGTCACGTGATACATGACTGGAATTTTGACATAGAAAAATAAAAAAGACCATACAAATATAAGAAGTAACAAGGATTACATTAAATCAATTAAAGCAGTCGAGTTCTTGAATGATGTCGTCACAAAAAAACATTTTCAGAATTTGTGAATTTTGAACTTTTCATCTGAAAGAACATCATCAAATACATGAAATTGTGCAAACTCAGTTAAACTTGTTTAGAACAGGTCAGTAAAAGTCATAAGGTCATAGCATAACAAAAGAAAACGCATTTTATTAAGAAGAAATGGTCGAACGAAAAGTGAGATTAAAGCAGTCAAGTTCTTTAGTCTTTCCTCATCAAACACCCTTATTTTGGTCTCCGGTCATAACTTGAGCCAAAATAACAGTAATCCGTTAGGAAATTTCAAATCTCATTTGCGTCTGCATATTTAAAAGTATTTCATGGTGTTCGTTTTTCATTATGAGGTCAAAATTCATATATTGTAAAAATAGTGTTTATATATACTTTGAGTGTCCATAAAATTTTTGAAACAAAATTTCAGGTGTCTTTGACTCTTCAAAAAAGATTGACCACTCCACCCCCCCCCCCCCCCCCTCCACATATCATCTTGTTCATCCGGGTCGTCCTTTACTCCACACTTTCCTGAAGCTAAAGATAAGGCCCCGCGCCTTTTCTGTTGCCGTGCTTTGTTACATTTTTAGACGTAGCTTTTTCCTGGTTCAAGATTTGTGGAAGATTAGGTCAAAGATACGACCCGCAGGCCAAATCCGACCCTTCAACCAACTTTTTTGTTTCCCTCAGACCTTCAGAATTGAACATTCAAAGAACAAAGATGTCTTTTGAAAGCTACGAAGGTGATAGCTTGTTGCAAAATATTATCGGTATACATGAAATATTTCGTGTCCCTAGTATTGAAGTTTATTCCCAAACGAAAAGTATCAAGATCTTACCAAGTGTATTTATTTGGAAGCAATTTTCCCCAAAAATGAATTTAATCAGCTACAAATTTTCCAGAATAAATTTCAGAATACAGCAAACAGCTAACACAAAGATAAGCAAATGTAAAAATGATTAGGAGCTAAACAGTAAACGTTACGTAGGCCTAAACATACACATAGAGGGCTTCCCAAAAGATTCCCGTGATAGCTATACAAAATGGGCTACTGAAATCAGACATTGACAACCCATATCTTCTTGACGCAACAACCAGATAAACTTAACGCAAAGATAAAGTGATGAGATTCTGGGAAATTTTAGTCTTAATACCTAAGATAAAAGTCAATATTTTCCATTTTGATGAGAACTGAAAAAAGAATTGCATTGCAATTCGAGCAACAAAGATATTTTCGATGAAAAGTTCCCTTTAACTTTCTTGATCATGCTGAACAGATTTCAGAATCCTATAAATTTTGGCTCCCATATGTTCGTTAGGTCAGTCAAGGCATCAATAATGTCTTGAATTCAAGCTAAGGCGTATGAACCGGGGGGTTGGACACGTACCCCCCTTTTGCAAAATTCAATTTACCTGCCCCTTTGCAGCTCACTGAGTTGCTTTTTTGCCACCTGCATAACTAAAAAGTGCCCTTGAATTGCTTAGGTGCTATACGAATTGAGCACAGGGGTGACCTTTTGGGGCGATGATCTAAAATATTTCTTTTCAAACTGTTAAAAACACCAAAAAACTAGATCAACCAGGGTTACCGGAAGGTGGTGGCAATGGATCAGTTATATTTGGTTCAAATTTTATTTAGCATTGGTAGTTTAAATCAGTTGCATTTTTATAGCTTGAATATGGCTGCAGATTGTACCAACTTTAAATAAAGAAAGGAAATAGCAGAAAGTTCAGAGGAGTTATATCCAAACGTTATATCAATCCATGTAGATGGTCATCAGAACAAAATTGTTTAAATGTAAAGTAGGTTTGGGTCCAGTCTTCTTTGATGGTTGATGTTGGGGTGAAAGGAATTTCGAGAATGAAGTTTAACTGTAATCTTGATTCAAATGTATCTTGGGTGTTGCCTCAATTTTCAAGAGTTGTTAGGGCGTAGCAACGCAAAATGTCCCTAGGGGCGACGACCCAGAACACCCAGAACTCCCTCGACAGGGCCTTAACCTACAACCAGGCTTCATCACTGGCTAAACGACGATTCCCAATCTTTTTATTCAGCAAACTTGGACACCCCTTTCTGGCAATCCTGCCCCCGCTGCATCATGAAGTTTCCGGCGCCTCTGGGAATAGAATTCTTCCCGTATCTACCTGCTTCAATCCTGATACGCTCTGATAGTTTTCCATTGAAAGGTGTTTTCAAATTCTGCTCACTCCTTCCTGGCCAGACCCACTCTACCATGGTACAAAATGTTGTCAATTTGGCCCCCAGGTTGGAAAGGTTACATTTTCTTGATCAAGTCCTTATAAAACATTACCTTAAAATATTTGAATCACTCCCCTCCCCTCTCTCCTTGCATTAAAATAATGCCTAGAACGAGCATGGAGTCAAAATACAAGCACAGAAGCTCAGGAGCTATCGTCGAGGAATACGATCATCAAGATTTTAGGTTTTAATAATTTTTATTTAGTGCTGCAATATGAGATTTCAAGATGATAAAGAAAGAAGGAGATTAAGCAAAAACAATGCTAAAAAGCTTTTTATCGTAGCAAACACAAAATACTATAAAACAACTCTACTTACAGGCTACATGCAAAGCGGAATACATATGGAATAGTTGATTAAAAATTTTAATGTTTTGCAGATATATTTAAAATGATATATTCTTAGAAGACTATTTAGCAGTCTAAAATAAGTAAAGCTATAAAATAGTAAATAATAAATGGCAATACGGCAAACACAACCTTATGGTCTTTTAGCAGGTTTGATGAACTAAGGACAAGCTAAATTTAATAAGGGAGAGGGCCATACGTAGCCTCCTTGTGACTTCCCAATGTAAGGCTGACCAGTCATTTTAATGAATTATAAATTTTGTAAGTCTCGGTACGTTTTACTATGCAAAACTAGTAGTAAAGCTTGCTAAAGGATTTCGAAGCAAAGTTAAGAATATTGTAAAGAACCTTCACCGATATGAGTAGAAGTAGGCAGTGAAATGTCAATTTATTGCTTTTCTTGGTGTTTCTTGAGCTCAGGCCTACGAGCAAAATAAAAACGTAAGCAGCCCCAACAAAGAACATTCACTAAAATATGTAACATTAATGCTAGAAAAGCTTGGAATTTCAAAAATGGGGAAACCCAATTCTAAAAATTTATGCCATGTGAAAACAATGGCAGCAAATGTGATCTTTTGTGGGAGGGGGAAGTGATTAGGAGGTAAGAGCAAATTTAAAGGGAAACATCAACATGGGTATTAAAGAATTAAGTTTTGCATACTATTTACTGTTTAAAAGAAAGTAAACTGTTTAAAAGCATAAACCTAGATAGTTTCAGAAATAATACTTGTCTATCTTTAATCAAATTCCATTGTCTTATATATTTCTTGGAAAATTTATGCTGTTCCTCCTAATTTTCGTTCATTTGAAAAAATTCATAAGAACATGATAGTCTTTTGCCAAAGGCATCTCCCTGCAGTTCTTTAGAAACACCGATTATGCATCATCACCCCCATCTTCAACTGATCAGACTCTTGATTTGAGTTCAGTTCCTTCGTTGTGTGAGCTATTCTCATCCCGGCAGTTTTCATTTACCTCTTTGGTCTTGAAGACATATTCGTAAAGAATTGCTCCCAAAACTCCACCAAGCATTGGTCCAATCCAGAAAATCTGAATGAAAAAGAGATACCTCTGTTACCCTGGGTGCCACCAGAGCCTCAGAGGAAGTGGGTAGGTGAAAGAGGGGATGAAAGAGCGAAAAGTTTTCCACCATCTCTTTCACTGAGGCTCTGGTACCCAGGGTACACCTCTATAAACAATAACAGCAAGTTTGACCATTAAACTAGGAACAACTGTGTTCACAGTGGCGGCACCAAGGGGGTATAGGGGGGTGGGGTGGTAATTACTCCCCTCCTTTACCATTTTTTGTGAAAATATGAAAATAAAATGCGAAAATACATATTTCCTCTAGAAGCGGATTTAGAAGTGATAGGTAGGGGTTGATCATATTTCCTAAGGGAAATTAACTTGGTACAAAGCAATGAAACAAGGCAAAAGGGGAGTGGTCTCATAGGCCACGTCCATTATCCTCCCACTCTGCAGTAGCTGGCGCCGCCACTGTTTGTCCTTGATGTTCATAACAATTGATCACCATTAGGTCAGGTTCTGTTTATTTGGTTTTTTATAAGAAATAATGGCGCAGGGACCACAAGAAGGTTAGTGTGGGGTCGTTAAAAAACAGAAATGTCTACAACCTTTTTTGTAGATATGTTCTAACACTGCTAAATGGGGGATGGAAACATGTCGCAATTTTTGTGATGCTTCCATGGGACAGCACTTACTAGAAGGCCCAAATTGTGCCAAAACTATAATAAGAAACGCACCCAATGGTCATCCCACGAGTTGGTAACGACTGCTGGCCCAAACGATCTTGCTGGATTCACTGAGCATCCTGTGTATGGAATCTGAAATAAAGAAACGGCAGATTAAGTATAAAACGTCACTTTGTCCCAAATGTTCCCCTAGGAGGCCAGGAAAATAGATCTGTTTAATGGGGGTGCAAATCACAAGACATGGACAAATAAAGAGTCTTGCCAGAAATTTAGAGGTTTATAGGGTAATGTAAAGACAAAATAAAGTTTTTTGCTGGCATACAAAGAGGCGTTTGCTGGCTGTCGAGGACTTTGCTTGTGGCTGATTCTACGGCCATGCATTGCTCAGATTTCCTTTTGCAGTGCAGGAGTTGGTTGAAGTAAAATGTGAAATAGGGAACTAAAAAGTATGTTCATTGTGAAAATATGTCAGCAAGAGCCCGGAAAACACAGCCGTAACATGGTCTACTAGTACGACGGTTGAAGACGTATAAAAGCATAGGTGCCAAACCAAAACCCCGCCTCCTTTGTTTTTTTGATGAAACCTTTAAAGCTTTAGCGTATTGTCACAAAATAAGATATTGTCGTTAGGAAGGATAAAAACTTAAGGAATCTGGCGCCAGCTGTTTACAATCAACATAATATAATGCAAATTGTCACAATTCTCTTTAACATTTGTAATCGCAAATTTCCATCGGCTTTGTCTAATGACCAAAGACAAGAGAAACTTCAACGTCTATCTTTAACGTAGCTTTGGTAAACTAGGGAAAAGATTAGATCCTACATATAAACGTGAATTGTATCGACTCTCAAAAATATGGTTGAATTTCAAAGTACATCATACCACTAGGTACTCATTCCAGAATTTTGCATATGTAATAAAATTTGCATACTTGAACTACAGGATGAATAATTTTCAGCATTCTTCTGTATATTTTAAGTTTAACATGGCCTTACTGCGTTGAAAAGTTTTTTGAGAAAGCATCAAATAAAATAGCTTTGAAGGTGTAGTAACCTAATAGACTATGCGCAGGAGCATTACTTCATGTGACCCATGTTTATATAGAGCTTCAGATCACAGTCTACATTATTTGCAGTTATCATTCTGTTCCGTTCAACCCATGCGTTCTATTTCCTTCACATCTTAACAGAGGGCTTGACTTAATATAATTTGATTTAGCATTAGAGTCATTGAATTGTAGCAGACATCTCATTTCTGTAGCTCTCATTTAAGATAACATTTAAATAAACAACCACTTGCCCTTGGCTCAATTCTTGCCCTCTAACCTTCCATATTGCAGATAAAATTGTCTAAAACTTTTTATGGCGTCTCACTGATTAGGCCAAGCCAAAGTTTAATGCACAACTGGTTACCATATGGTCTTTAACAACGATATTTTGATTCCCATTTTTCTTTGCTTATTCTTATGAGCAGCACTTCTCGCTAAATCTCGAAGAAACTTAGGAAACAGATAAATTAAATGATACATCAGTGATTTGATCCCAGTTCCTTTCAAGATAAATGTTGCGTGAGGCGTTGGGCCACCAACTAAAATCCAGGATTCAAATCAATGCAACAAATGTTGGACGGAATATTGCATCATTTGACTGACAACACTTGAGCTTCTAAGTAGAAGGCCCATTGAGCAGAACAGGTTTGAATAAGGGTGCATCTTGCTCAAAATGGCTATTGTCCAAGTGCCTTTTTGCGTAATGTTTTGGAATCTCTATGACATTTTTTCTTCTATAAAAACCTGATAACATCTGCCAAGGCTCGAGCGCTATTAATGTTGTTCTTATTTCAGATTTAACACACTGTAAACTGTTTCTAATAAAAGGTTTTGCATGACTTGACACAGCTGATTAGCTGATAAAATACGTAAAAATGTCAACATATGAGTCAATTATTTAGGCAGACATTGCTTTCTTTCTTGCAGTTTTTTAAACGTGAGTGTCTCCACGATTTTATTGTAGAGAGACTCATTTCTAATAAAAGTATCCTTTCCTTCCAGAAAATGGCATCCACTGTACGGAATGTCCGTTTTTTAGGAGGCTCCAGGCAGGGCAGTCACTAGCCATTGTGCTTAAAGGGGTTATCTGCCTTTGCGAATTTAGGTGTGGACCATCCTTTATTTGCTGACAAGTCTGAAAATTTCATAGAGAATCTGCAGACATTGCGAAACGGATTTTTTTTTCAAATCGGTGTCACCCCCTCTCATGCCCCCGACAGTGACGATCCTGGTCTCACTCATAGCCCGAGCTAATTCTTCATGAGCCTGGTATAGGAAACTCGTTGGATGTTACATCTTTGAAACCTGTTTCCATAATTAACCTGAGGAATACTTCAACACGAAAAGCATCACCAGAACAATGGCAAATGAAAATGATAAATACACTCTGGTAATGATGCATCAGGCGCGGATCCAGCTTGAATTCTGACCTGTGCAAAAGCCACGCCCTTTTGTGTTGGAAACGCCCACAATTTTCTGAAATAAAATCATTATCACTGATATTTAGAAAGTGGGTTCATAAAAGGAGGTCGATGGAACAGGCACCGCGGGGCGTTGAGAAAAGTGGGGGGTCTAGAAAAAGTGGGGGGGGGGCTAAAACCGTATAAAAAGAGGCTTTTCTGGTCTAATATTTGACATTTTTTGCAAAAAGTGGGGGGGGGGCTAAAGCCCTCCCAGCCCCCACTGCTCCGCGGTGCCTGTAGAACCGACCTACAAAGGTATGGAAGGGTAAATCTACCTGCAGGAAAATAGAAAAAGGTAGTCAGCAAAAAATAAGCTCTGTCCTTCGCATGCAGTTGGTATCATTGGGAGCAGATCTAGGACGGAAGTTACTAAAGAATTCGACAAAGGAACTATTGATTAAAGATTTTCATAGTTTCAATGTTTTCTTTTGTTGTTGTAAAAATCTGACTTATGCTTCTGCATAGGTTGCTGTAGTCTGGATCCGCCTCTCTGCATTTAGCAAGCTCGTTTTGGACAAAAATAAAAACATAGGAATTGATTTCCGCCTTCATTCCCGCCTTCGTTTCCGCATTTACCAGTGAATGTGATGATCACCTGACTCAAAATGATCTTTGCCCTCAACAACAGAACGTACATGCTCAAGAGTTCAGAAGTGCAGATTAAGTGGACATTGTGTGTTGTTGGAATTCTTAGTGGTAGGTTTCAAGGCATAGCTCAGTGTGCTTGATGTTGACAACTGCACGAGGTTTTCAAGCTTTGTCCAAACATAATGGATATAAACAAAAATTCAGAGAAGTCGATAAAGTCGCTTAAAACAGTCAGAAAAAGCCAAGGTAAAAAGTCATTTGCATGCATGATCTTGAATGCAGGAGAAATTTGTTTACAGTTATTTATATCATCTATTGCATGGATCGCCTTAATTGTTTACATAATCATACCTATTGCACCAGTGGTGGCTACATTCGTATTAGCGAGGTTTATAGAACGCCTTGTCTACTGGCGTGTGCATGGTTTAGAAGCAGTAACAGGTGGTGATTCGGTATGGCTGTCCAATGGACCGGAAAATCCAGGGATAATTGCTGCTCTATTGACATTTAGCAGCGAAATGGACCTCGAGAAACTTAAGAAACGTGTACTTGAAACGAAGGAGCAGGGAGCCAAGATAACCAGTAATCCTTATCGACGTTTGACGAAAAAAGTCAGAAGTGCATTTCTTAATCACTTCTGGGAAGACGAGGAGAATTTTGATATAGGAGAACACGTGAAAAAGTGGCCCGAGACGGCAAAGTCCAAAGAAGAGGTTCGTGCAATAATGTCACGATTGTGTGCACTTCCTTTTCGTTTGGGGATGTCCCAATGGGAATTCGTGATCATTCCCTGGATGGAAAATGGCGGGAAAAAATCAGCTGTTATGTTTCGAGTGAACCATAGCCTGGCCGATGGTGGTTCTTTGATGAATTATTTGACAAATGCGCTCACAGATAATAATGCAGAACCTATAAAGTTCAAGAAATTTACACAGACGGGGAGAATTTTCATGAGTCTAAAAGGTGCTTTATTCAGCCCGATATTTGTGGCCAAAATGCTTCTAAGCCGAAGTGACTCGACAATTCTGCACGGAAAACCTCTCAGCGGGAAAAAGGTCCTCACTTGGTCTGATCCTCTGAGCATGAAAACCATGAAGAGAATTAAAACAGCCACTGGAACCACACTGAATGACGTGCTTGTCGCCTGCATGACCGCCTCAATAAGAGAATTTTTCATCAGCAAAGAAATAGATCCACCTCAAGATGTCAAGGTCTCTATCCCCATCGATTTACGCAAAAACTGGGATTTGGATGCTGTTGAGTTTGAGAACAGATTTGCGGTTCTGCAGTTAGCCTTGCCAACGGGGATCAGTGATCCTTTGGCACAGTTATACAAAGTCCAAAGTCGAATGAATGACTTCAAAACATCAGGGGAACCATTTGCTGTTGGGCCATCCATGGACACTCTCCTAACTATCCTGCCCACCTGGATTATCTCACCAATCTTCAATTTCATTGTTCAAAAAAGTACCGGGGTATTATCAAACGTCCCTGGGCCACAAAATCCTTTAACTTTAGCTGGATGTAGTATCGAAAACATGACATTCTGGGCTCCTCCCAGAGGTAACCTTGGGATGACCTTCTCAATTACTAGCTACAACGAGAAGATATGTATCGGCGTTCAGAGCGATGAGTCAATATTAGACAATCCTGACGAAATTTGCAACCATTTCAGTGGGCAAGTCGAGAGGTTATTGAACAGATTAAATTTAAACGACTGATAGATTTTCAGATGAAGTTTGTTGGTTTGGGACTCTGTAATGATTCCTTTGATGTAGATTGAAATTCTCAACCTGTAGCTGTTTCCCACGGACGCCGGAACGACCAAAGGGCAAGGGGGCAAACTTGAGTTAAAGGGCCTTTGAAAGATAACTCCCTACTAATTCCTTCTACTAATTGCCATTTTATCTCGATCTTCTGTAGGTATTTGAAAAATTGGCTTACTTTTGGCATAAGAATTTATTTTACATATTTTGAGAAATGTCGTCATGAATTAAGCACTGCAATCAGAATTTCATCTTCCTGATTATTACCATTGGCCAGTTTTGAGGGTACTTCAATCAATTGAGCACTCTGGCCCCTCTTGCCTCTCCTATCAGAAGGCAACAGGGGCGGTTGACCCCCTCGCCCCCATTCTCCGGCATCCCTGCTGTTTTCTAACGTACTGAAATATGACTCACTCTTTTCTTAAGCGAAAACTACTAAGTGGACATATATGCAAGATTAATTGAGTAAACATATATATACACCTCACTTAATAGAACAGTTTATCTGCGTATTTTATCGTGGCTTTTTGACAAGTCAGAATATTCTACTTCGTGAATGCATACTCTTCTTATTTATAGGCCCGTGTTTATGCTTTGATCGAATTCTTTTAGTCTCATGCAGACAATCTCCTTTTGGCAGTTTTGTTACTAGACACTGTTATAATACAGAAATATGCACGACTTTTACTGTTTATCCATGGAATATTTAAAATCGCTTTTATTCATGGGTTGTATGAGGAATATCCAAATAGCATTATCAATGACGACAGTCCCCAAATAGACAGTGAGATTCAAGTATCAGTCATGTCAGCTAGTAAGAATTGCCTTATCCTTCTCAAAAAACTCATGAAAGAAGATAAATTTGTTAAATTTACTATCAGCGAAGTGGAAAAGGAAATCTTACATACAATGATAATGTTGAGAAAGAGAAAAAGAGTGCAAAAGTCTTCGCTTAGTGTAAGGATAGAAATTTTAGCGATAGTAGTATTGGTAATATTGGCATTAGTGTACTCTCTTGAACATTTTGCAATATACAGAATGTTTATTAAAGATCTATCTACAGCCGTCTGTGCATTATTTGGTATTGACTTCATATGCGTGATGAAAAAATAAGCCTAGATCATACTTTTTATGCAGTTGTTCCATGCAATTATCTTAGAATTGGCTACTGCAGAACAGATTAGTAAGTAATAAATGATTTCATCAACAACTCTGCATTTTGCAATCAAATGATAGAAAGATCGATCAATTTACGAATTTTCTAGAGCAGATTTTAATACTGTTAACGTTTGAGAAAGTTGCTATACATCATAAATTTCTGGTCATATTTGTTTAAATCTTTATTATAGATTCTACTTTTGAGAATTTGGCCAACTATTGTTGGTCTCAAGTTGATAATTCTGCGTGTTTAGCGTTCGAAGATCACCAGAAATAAATCAAAACCGATCACCGGAGAATAATTTTCACAACTAGCTGCTTCGGCTGCAAATGTGGAATAGAAAGATTGCAAACATCAGGATATTCATGATCCATCGATGTAGTATTGCTTGAAAGGTGGATGGCAATAATTTGGCTCCTTTGCTATGTTATGGAGACAAGCAATGAATTTGTAAAGCATTTAAAAACAAGGTCAAGTCTTTTTTTTTAAATTTTGTGGACTCTTTCATGGTTTCTGGAAATTAACTAGTAAGGAATTCAGAAAAAATGTAATTATGCCAAGCCAAATAACAGTCGATTGAAGAAAATTGCTGTGGCTGTGAGTTGGTGGGATACTGTATCAACCCTCCCCCTCCGCCTCTCCCGCATACCACGGTCATTAATGAATGAGTCATTAGTCTAAGCTAAAGATTTAAAAAATGATTAGATTTGAACCTACCAAGCAGACATGGCAAACCAAGATTGAAATTCCAATCGCCAATGTAGTTCCGTATGGCTCAACTTTCTTGCCTGGATCAGTTACTGCACAAACGGTCAGAACTAGAAGGAATGTGAAGAATAGTTCCAAACCGAATCCCTGAACAGGCTTCACTCCAATCGCTTCATTCAATGCATTGATGCCGAGCCCACCACGAACCTTTGCTGGGGTTAGGCCGTATCCGAGACCAGAGCCAGCGACAGCTGAAAAACAATCGATACTCAAAGCAATGGTAGAATGACGGCCTATTCTTTAAAGGCAACAACAAGTGCGATGACTGGGCTAGACAATCTCCTTTCAACAAACAAGGGACAGCTCTAGCCCATGCAACAATTTTCTTCACTTACCCATTGTCATGAAGCTGGTGAAGCTAAAGATCTCAATGCCCAAAAAGTTTAGAGCTTTTCGGAAGTTTGAGAAAATTGTTTAAAAAGTTTCACGAGCTTACTTATTCTCTATTTCTGGCACGCCAGTTTAGTTTGATTTGCCTTTACCCTGACCTTTGCATCCGGTCCCCAGTTTGCATAGTTTAATAGCATCAAAAGTTCGTAAAATGATAAATTTTTACTGCCTTTGTAAAGTCTCCTCAAGTACTGTCAGAAAGAAACTGCAATAAACTTACTACTTAACCGGCATTAATCTTAAGCCAAAGTCTTAAATTCCTAGCGTTCTCAGGATCCCAAGAATGCGCAAACTACATTGACTTTAGGTATTTGCATTAGCTAGGATGCGTAAAGCTTTGGGGCTTTGGGGGAATTCGATTGCCGTATGTTCAGCTCAGCTATATGAAAAGCTGAAGATAAGGAAGATGATATTCAAATTAACGGCGCTTGCATTGATAAAAGTGATGATTATAAAAGACCCTGGGCGAAAGATAGGAAAATAATTTCGCAGCCATTCAGTTTTCTTTGCAATGCAGTTGTAATTTGATAGACAAAAAAATCTATACTTTTTCTAATGTTTCTAATTACATCGATCAATAACAAACGTGTTATTACTTCATCAATAGTATTTAAGTCGAAATTTCAGTCTTACTTCGTTGTTACTTATAACTAAGTTGCATAACTTTTTTTTCTCTTGACTTTTCTTATCTCAACATAAAGTTTTTTCTTGCTGTTGTAAGGGAGAACACTTTCGAATAATAAAACTATTCTAATAGCTCCTTTTTTATCAGTCGATCTTAAATACAACATCCATGTGATTTGTCTGTTAGTATTGTACTTATTTGTTTAATCTTTTTGTTCAGTTTTGTACTTAAGATTAATTGATCATGAGAATGAAAGGAAAACGTGTGATTTTTAGAAGCTGTTTCTAAGCCGAAAGAACCAGCCTTGTCTTTAAGAAAAGCTTATCAAGGAACGATGTTCTCTCTGAAAATGCAAGCCTTGAATAAATGTATCATGAAAGGAAAAGATTCCACCGGGCTGAACTTTGATAGAACTGTCCAAAAAACTGCTCACATGCATCAGAGGTTAGTACAACTTACTGGCTTGGAAGTGTGCCCCCACCAGCCCCAGTGAAATTTTTGTTTTAGACATTAGAAATCTATGTTCTGGACAAAATTTCCAGGCTATTTTCGTTTTGGACAGTCTTTGCTCGATTTTCTCACACAAAAGTAACTCTTGACTTGAGAGCAATGTCGTGTTGATGGAAAATCGCTAGAACATGATATTATCTCCTCTGTTCAGGCACCTTGTCACGGATCATGCTTCATTTTCTTAATTGGGACACATTTTAGAAAGTTGGGACATTCTATAGGTAACATGATAAACCCCGAAAGCCAGAATTTGACCAAGATCAAGTTATGGATGGTTTTCAACTAATGGAAAATTATTTTGTGCATTGAAGCTGATATTTGTCATCAACGGTCTACCTTCTGTCGACCATGGGATACAGAGAATGAAAAAAAAGCGACCACAGAAGGTCCAGTTTCACTCCTGCTTATGTGCCCTTAATCTTGTGAAAAGTAAACCTTCCCACAAAAAATTCCTTCACGGACAATATGGGGTAGTACCAGCTTTATAGAATAATAGCTTCTCTTTCAAAGGTTGTGGTCAGGATGAAGTAACCGTCTTTGACACTGCTAAAGGCACTGAAATTCTACTTGAGAATTAAGCTAGTTTCATTTAAAGAGGGCCTTCTTCGTGTGGTGGCTGTAGTTTCGCATTTGCTTCTTGCATTGTCCTTAGAATTTCCTGTACATCTAAATGATTTCCTGTGCCGTATCTAAACATTACTTTCTCGATGCAATAACTTGTTCAAGTGAGACGACAATAAACTGTTCAGACTTATCCTCAATGTTGGCTTTTCTGTCGTAGATTTTAGTCCCTTTTAAAAATAAAATTGACCTGTTCCTGCTATTGCTTATCCAATCTATTAAAATTTCTCCCCGAGCATCCAGAAACTCTTGTGACGCAGGCTGCTGCAATGTCGCTAACTTACTTAATGGCTAAATCAATTCAGCGAGTCAAGGCTACCATTTTTTTGAGCGAACTAGGACATATCTAGAGAGATTTACACAAAAATGACACAATTGTCGTTTGTTCATTCAAACTTCTTCTTTGAGTTTTCAAGAATATTTCTTCTTTGGAAGCTCTAAAGCCTGGTACTGGCTGTAATCGTCTTTATCCACAGTGAGTACATCAAATGTAATCGTGTTATGCCTTCTAATCGTGATAAAACCATCACGATTATCGCGAAAGCCTGGTACTCACTAGACGATTATCACGATTATCACGATAACGATTAGGCTGTAATCGTCTTTATCCATAGTGAGTACATCAAATGTAATCGTGTTATGCCCTCTAATCGTGATAAAACCATCACGATTAACGCGAAAGCCTGGTACTCACTAGACGATTATCACGATAATCACGATAACGATTAGGCTGTAATCGTCTCTATCCACAGTGATTACATCAAATGTAATCGTGTTATGCCCTCTAATCGTGATAAAACCATCACGATTATCGCGAAAGGATATCAAAACTTTTTGATATTTTTTCGCGGTAATCGTGATCCGATGACGTCACCCCTTCTGTTCAAAATAATGTGAAGAATTTATGAAGGGAAAGGATTATCCAAGGCACTGTGGAAAATGTAGAAAAACTTTCAATTTAGTCATTCGGTGTGCGTTATGTGAAGTATATCTCATCTAACATTCTGATTTCAAAATGGAGAATGAAAACTAGCAAGTCGACGAGAAACTTTCTGAAGCTGTGAGAAAATATCTGTAATGAAATTCGCGGTCGTTCAGTCGTTGTTCTCGAGCCAATCCATGATTTTCGCTAGAAGTTTTATTTTTGAAAATATCTCTGACCTACAACCTCTTCTTTTTCTCTCGATCTTTTACCTATTCTCTTCTCTGTCTACGTTTTCTTAAATGTATAAAACGCTCAACATAGCAAGGAGTTTTTTACTCCTGTGAACAGTCATTTTGAGCAAACGATTAACGCGTCAGTGACTATATGATTTAGCTGAGCATCCTACTGTCAAGAAATATTTTATCGTGAACGTGGTAATCGTGATAATCGTGATAATCGTCCAGTGAGTACCAGGCTTATAAGAGACCTGGGCAATGATAACAAAACAGTGGACGAGCGACCCAACACAAAACTGGAGGCAGGCAGCCAAGTGCTTATTTGCTGTTTGCCTCTCTAGAAAGCTTGCTTAGATATTAGGTATTTGAACTAAAGAACCAACAATCAATATTCAAGGCTGCACCCGAAATCGCTAAATTTCATCAATCTCATAACAAACATGCATTAGATTTTTGATATCAGTTCTCAGTTGTAATTGTAGTCTACACTGACATTTAATTGCAGGTTGCAAACTATGTATAGAACAGTAGCTGAATGTTTGATTCGGTTCGGTTCAAGCCACTAGATCCCTTATTGATCCTGCTGTATATCAGGGCTCAATGACTGGCTCTAATAACGGCTCACTGTACCACCTATTTGGTTTGCCAAAGTATCTCTCACGATACATGAATGGGAGGCTGAAAGCAACCACAAATGCGAGGTTAACCTTATGTCTTGAGGGATCTTCTTCCCCTCTCACCAAAGGTTAGTTTTTATTGGATGTGATAACAGCTATGAAGTTGCCATTTTGATATCCGTTTGGTAGAATAAAGAACTTGGTTAGAAATCCGGAGGCTAGGGGGAATAAAGGATCAAAGTTCCTAGCTTTCTGGCCAGTGGGTAGAGACACACATGATCAGTTTACTGCTCTGCTGTCATCGAGAATTGAGTTAAGCTAGACAAAAAGCTGCGTGTCCAGCTTTTTGAAATCGCCCAAAGTGTTTTTCTCCTACAATTATTAGAATAAGAAGCGAGGACATACTTATGAAATATTCCTGTCTTGGTCAAATATTATAATATCATTAAGAATGTAAAGATTTAAGAATGTAATTTCATTTAATGAGGTAAAAGACCCGGTAGTGGATTTTCTACATTCGTTGATCGCAAGGAAGCAAGAAAAACCATTCATTCGTTGGTAGCAAGGAAAAACCCCAAACCTTTGATTAGCTGAGATGTCTGAAATCTCCATATTGACCAATCAGAGTACAGGAAATCTGTCAGCCAATCAATAATTTGGAACCTATGCTCTAATAGCATATTCAAATGTCTAGGCGTAAGCAACCAAGTCTGATGTAGCAAAAGAGACTATTTTGTCGATCGAGAATAATTTGCAGCTTTTAAAGAACGTAACTTTCTCCTTGTGTTCTAACAAGATTGTCTTCACCACTACATCAAGTGAGTCTAACGCATTAAAAACTTATTTTTCAATTTATCTAATGGAAAAGCACAAGATACGTTTTAACAGCCGCATTTCCCTCTTAAGGATATCCATCATTTGTTTTGAATAATAGTTGTCATATGCCTGGACTTTACAGATCAAATAAAAAGATAGCTTGATTCACAAATGTATCTATTCCTTCGTTGTAAATGATATGGTTGTTTTTGCATAATTTGTTACAAAAGCAGATTTCGTTTAATATCTACTTGTGTTCTTTAGACAGGACTTGAAACATGTAATTCAATTGTAGGATTATGCAACCAACCAACATGCATTAGAGGTTTTAGTGTGGCTGTATAGCTGTGTCCTCACTGCAGCAAACAAACAATCTGTGAGCTATTAACGTCACTATAAAGAAGATATGACTTGAATGTGGAAGACCTTTGATCTTGAAATACATTGATATTAACTAACAACGGGAAGTTGATAAATATTCACTCATACATCCAGAGAAGACAATTAAAGAAATATATAAGAAACTTTCGCACACAAAATTGAAACATACTATTATATATTCAACAGCAAACTCATAAAACCGCAAAAATTATAACTTGTGTTGAATAATGCGAATATTCCACTTTCCCATGCATTGTTTTTGAAGATGTTCTTTGCTTCACGGATGAAGATTACACGAGACAATGGCTCTTATCTTAACCGTTATCAAACGGCACCTTCTGGGTTGATCGGTGTCAATGCCCTTGAGGCATGTACTTCAATATCATATATCGCAAAATGTCATCAAACAGATAACGTGTGTATTCTTTATAAAAAGCTTATTTTTCTTACAAAGATGAGAGACATTGCTAAATTTGCTCAAATGGAATTCTTTTCAACTTTTTCTTTTTCTCGCGTTTTACACTATTGTGTATCAGATCATATAACCTTGCGTAAACATTTTTAAAAGTTCTAAAAGGTTTAATTCTCTAATTCTCATACACCAATGTGCAAAGGACTTGATCAAAGAAAAAGAATCAACGAAAAAAGAGAATTTTTCTAAGCTGTTATTACAAACAATGTCAAAACTTACCACCAAGTAGTTGGGCAATTATGTAGAGAAAGCCCTTGATTGGGGAAATCTTTCTAATTGCCATCATGCCAGCAGTCACTGCGGGGTTTATGTGCCCTCCACTGACATGTCCTATTGCTTGTGCAAGGGTTGAAATGCTCAGCGCGATTCCAATACCAATTGAGACAGTGCTGGCTGAAAAACTTTGCTGTGTACCAACGCCTGAACCGCATGCCACCATGATGATATTCAGCAAGAAGATCGTCGTCGCAAGGAATTCGGCGAATATCGCCTTCCAGAAGCCGACTTCTTTCATTTCGTCAACCATTCCCATTCTTTGCTTTCGTGCAGTTTGCGTGGAGCTGTCTGTCTTCTGCGAAGAGCGCGGATATTGATAAGTCAGTGAATGGTCTGAGATACTCGTCAACAACGCTTTAAGAAATCTAGTCACTAACTGTCAATCTTGGTGGTTGGTTAATGTTGTGTGGCCAATGGTTAGCCGAGGCGATACACAGCTATAGCCGCGGGATCGTAAGCCCTGATTCAAGGTGCTTGCGTTAATTACTCATTTCCTGCTTGACGTTTACAGAGATTTTAAAGCTACCATTGTAATTTGAGCGAAGATTTTGCTCTGAAGGTTTAAAGATGACCTGATGGTTGATTAAAGGTATTAACAAATAATCAAAACAAAAAACACTTTCATGCCGTTCGGCTATTCGATGCAAAAGTTTCTTTCTTAAGCTGCGAACAGTTACGATTCTAAAATATTAACTTTAAATAAACTGCTATGTTTTATGCTTTCAAAGTCAATTTGGCTATATTTTGACATTTAGTCGCTTCTGACGGGTGGGTTGTATAATATTTGTTTAAGTGAGTAACTAACGGAAGAAGTCAAAGAAAAATAAACGCTTCAGGAATTTCAGAAGCCAATCAGAACTTTTGCAAAATTTATGTCAAAGATTCCAAATAACTTAAACAAATTTGTTTCAGCATTATGAAGTTGGAACGATTATCGCATTACGAATTAGGGGAGGGGGCAGCCCATGGATCAAGGGGAATGTAGAGCAAGTCAAGTATCTGTAACTTCGTGAATAAGATAAACCAAAACGGTGCGAGCAGTGTGACATCCTTTGTTAGAACAGTAGCGTTAGGTAAACGATTGCGAAGTGCAATGACTGAGCTAGCTGTTACGATAAGGACTAAAGCGACTCAAGAATTTGTTGATGGCTTTTTTAAGATATCATTTGCTTGTGCTGTACGAATTGCTCTAACTACTTATGTTTAATAAGCGTCAAACCAGTATACAAAAGAAAGATTGCTGCACATGTCCAGATCAATGGAGTTCAGTTAGGGGTTTTGCCACTTATATCAAATACGATTTGAATTAGTGGTATTCGACAATTCTTGCTATTTAAGACACTTGTGCACAATAGAGTAAATTTCTACAGGGTTTTATCCACAGACAGAGGTTTGAATTAAAAACCAACACTAAAGATATCAATTTTAACATAGGACTAAGAAAACTATGTGCCACTATCAAAGAGCGACATTCTTTTTCAACAAGGTTAGCCGTGTTGATCGAAATGATGAATCTATGGATTATGTGTACCAAAAGCATGAAATTTCAATCTCTCAATTGCCAAGGATTCTACAAACATCATTCAAAAAAGAATTAGACCTTTGAGGTTGGTGAACCACAAGTCACGAAGTAAGTGATACTCGGTGTTAAATAATTTGCCCACAGTTTTTCTACACCGTTACATTCACTCCTCGGGGAATATTTTTATAAAGGATACTTTACATTCTATCGTCTTTTAAACTTAACATCATCCCAAGTAATACTGATTCGGAACATCAAAAAGTTTACCCTTTTTGAGTTATTGAAACCATGAAACACATTTTTTCTCTTGAACATAACAGCAAAACGTTGGCATAATCTAAGAAGCAAATCACTATATGAATCTTATTCATCTCATTTTCACAAACATATCCATGTTTTATATTCATATTTGATATCCCCGATAATTGATGACACACTAAAAGCGCGTACAGCTGTGTCTATACTTTCACGTTTGTTACACAAAATCCCTTTCAGCATGAAATACAATTGTAAAAAGATTAATTTATTATCCAAAACATAATCTGATAGTGTACATGCAGACAAAATGGCTTTTTGGATCTGTTTGCTCTTCAAGGAGATCGTGTTTCATTTTTTAAATAAGCACTTACGATAGGATTTTAAATCTCTCTTGAAATGCCAGAATTTCAACACTTTTTAGCTTTGTAATTTCCCTCAACTTCAATGGTATTGTCTCAGATTGCCTATACGCAAGACACTAGCATCTCTCTAGATTACCTTCTGCTTCTGCAAACGGATGGTACAACTTGAGGATGAAAGAAGAATTTGAAATTCAAGAAAGCTGTTTATTTCTTTGGATTCGAGCTTTAGTTAGAGTGTAAAATTACTAAATGCAAAACATTTGGCCACACCTTCGTCCACCGCATTGTTACTGAAATTACATCTTTCATTGGATAAAGGTTAGTTTTTGTATTTAAAGCTGAATTATTTTCAGCTATAATTAAAGTTAACCGACAGAGCAAATATGGTTTTAGGCCTATCAGTGAGGTTGCCTTTGATATCTTCGTATGCAATACCGAGGTCTTGCCAAGATCATTTCATCATTAGCGCCCAGGGGCTACAATGACGCCAAGCTGTAACGCCAGTTGCAAACAAAGTATCTATTGAATTGCAGTCATGATTACCTATTTTATCTATGTAAAACACATCTTACATAGATAGTGTTAACTAACAACAGGCAAAGCAAAAAGGCCCTCTTGCGTCAACATAGGAAGTTATTTTCAAATACCTCAAACTGAAGCGGGTGAATATTAATATCAAATGACTTTGACCTGCAAAAAATTGAGGATAAGCACAAACAATTCAGTGTCTATTCTTAGATCTTGGAAAAGCCAATTCAGACTTTAAAGCAGTATTTTAAAATTGAATCCCATTTGCATTGCTTATTCACTTCTTTTTTGCATAACATATAACATAACATAACATAACATAACATAACATAACATAACATAACATAACATAACATAACATAACATAACATAACATAACATAACATAACATAACATAACATAACATAACATAACATAACATAACATAACATAACATAACATAACATAACATAACATAACATAACATAACATAACATAACATAACATAACATAACATAACATAACATAACATAACATAACATAACATAACATAACATAACATAACATAACATAACATAACATAACATATAAAGCACGATAATAATAAGCCACAAGGTTTGATAAATATTGCACTGTTATCAAAACAGGGACATTATAAGTAGCACCATGTGAAATTACAATATAACGAGTAAGCTTATCTTTGGAAAGTCCGATCGTTTGACGTTATAAAGATAATGACCCTTTGTCATTGTTTCTAAACAGTGACAAGTATCATATTTCTTTCATTTAATTCAATCCTCACCAAGACAAAAATGCTTTATAACAAAGATACGAAGGATTGATAGCCGATATCAATTTCTTTTCGTGTTATTTATTTGTTTGACATTTATTTTAGAGGAATAATAGATGGATCAAAAGGTCGTCATATTCTTCATCATACCTCTTTAGTTTTCAGATTATTGAAGATTTGTCACTGATTTTGTACAGATCAGAAAATTTGTTATTCAATTCACATTTAATCCTGAATGGAGTCAATGCAGTTTTTCAAATCCTGTGTAATACTACGTGAAACGTGACTTTCTGAAGCTCGTTCCGTATCATCAAATGCGTATCTGCACAACTAAATGAATTTTCCCTAAGCTGATAGTAAGCCGAGATGCATTGTTTGAGGCTAATTTTACCAAGACTTTTCTGCCCAGAAAACAATAGAACAGTTCTATGAAGATTTATCAGCTTCTTTAGGGTTCACGTCCCTGAAGTCACTTGTTACTGTGTATCCTGTGTTTCTTGTCACTCACCGCAACATTTACTAAGTAGTCTCTATTCTACTTGAATGTATTTTCCTTTGCATATTTGCTCTTATATTGCAGCCACGCCTTCCTCTTACTATAGGCCTGATTCCCATAACATCGTAAAAGTCGGGAACGTGTCGCCGATCCCTTATTCTATAACGATCAAAGAAAAAGTGTTTCCATTGATCGCGGACAAGTTGACAACTGTCGGAAAGCGATAAAATATCTGACAACAAAATAACAGCAAGCAAAAACGCGCAAAATGACTTTACTGTGATTGGTTAATTACATCTATGTGACCGTTTTTAACAAATGTGGATGGGCGGCGTCGGGGAACCGTGTTCCCGTTAAAGCTTTCATTGATCAGGAGAGCCGCAATATTTCTATTTTAGACCAAATCCAAAGATATTGTCAATACAAATTAGGCCTAGTTTGTTTTAATAGTTTGTTCTTGAAACAAATAACACTGAACTAGCAACGAATGTAGAGAAAGCTGACAAGGATGTCAATTTTACGTGGACTGGCAAGATACTGCACTTTTAACACGAGTATTTATCGACAACAAGGCAACCAAGATGGCGAAAGGTCATGATTGGGAGACAGTGAAAACTAAATAGGAAGAAATAGCCAATCGCTTTCGAGCAAGATACGATGTGAATAAAATTTATCCGGATAAAAGCGTTTACACTGTACCACATAGCTATCCGAACTCATTTAATCCACTTTCCTAGGTGAACTAGTTTTGTTCGGATTGCCGCTATCAAATTCGTGCGGATAAAGTAGGTCTAGTATAAACGAGAAGCTTATCTGAACTATATTTGATGCGGGTAAAATTTATCCGATACAGTGTAAACTGGGTCTAAAATATTATAGGAATTTTTCATTTTTGTTCTTTTCATTTGTCAACCGTCATCTTTCGTTTGCATGGATACAATGTCTGAGATTCTTCCAGTTTAGTGATGCATTCCTACAGCGCATAGACGTTTTTTCAGGCTAAAGGGCGCGAGGGCAAATATTTCTGAAAAGTGTTTTCTATGGCCCCCAGCCCCCCCGTCTATGCTATAGCTACATCCACCTAGCAAGGTCCGCTGGAGAAATCATCATCAACAACAAAGCTTCTCCTGTCAATTTTTTCCTTTTAGACTTTATAAGAACCAAAAACTCGGAACCATAGAGAAAGTTAGGGTGTTTATCTTACTTCTGTCTTCTGTGCTTGTCTCTCCAGCGGTTGACAGTACTACTGTGCAGGTTTGGAATCGCTATCTTTCTCTTTATCTCACGCGAGTCACCTTAAGCTTAAGTAAAAAACTTGATCCTAGATATGAATCTTGATAAAAATCATGTACGGTTTCTTTATTGATCGTACCATCGTCATCTCTGGAACTATGACATTGTATTACCATAATATTTGCATT
Source organism: Rhopilema esculentum (assembly GCF_013076305.1). The sequence goes on from NW_027019306.1 coordinate 4,475,960, forward strand.
TTTAGCATTTAGAAAATGCAAATATTATTGCATTTCTCGGAATATGTACTAGATATTATCAATTATCCAAACTCCATCATCTGCATACCTTAAGTTGATTGTATTAAATCTACTAAAGGCACAGTTTACTATAAAGGCCTCTGAAGTTATTTTATAACAGTTTTAGAGTCCATTTTGAACAGACAAGGAGACAGAATGCCTTCATGCCGCACTCTTTGCTCAAATTTTAAACCAACCATTTTATTCATAAGCTGTTCTTACCAACACCTTCTGTTGATCATATATTATGGTTGATCATATAGAAATCTTATAAAAACCTATAAAAACGTCCATATTCGTACCTCAATGCAAAGTGCGCTATGAACAATCTCATCAAAGACTTCGGACCGGTCTATAAAACACAAAGGCAAGTCCTTCTCATATTCTTTATTCTTTTCCATCACCGTTTTTAGCTTTACGATTCAGTATCTGGTGTCTATTCCTTGCTAAAATCTTCCTTATTTGTCCGCATTTTTTTCTTCAAGTTTACCGTCATTCTTCCTTCCTTTTTTTCTATAGTATTTTAATTCATGACTTTGAAGTGCTGTAGTTCCGTTTTACCTATACTGTAAAATGTTTCACCTGTCACAAACAGGCTCAAATATTCTTGCCAACATCCTCGGACTTTATCACCATCGCATAAAAACTATTTAATCTTCACAACTAAATTCATTTCTTTATTTGACTCCTGCATCTTCTGTACTTTAAGATTATACCTTGTTTTAACCCTTTACTTTTAACATTGTCACGTCCATGCATTCTCTTCTGCTACTGTTTCTCCCTCTCAATAGTGACAACGACGTTTTCTGAACTCAAGGGGACAATAAATTGCATACTAACGTCATATATTCCGGAAGGTATACATTCTCATTGTTGTACTGCCAGGTAAGCTACACAATATGTTATGTTGCTTATTGATGACATTATATAAATTTATGAATTTTTTTAGATATACTAACATAGCCAAGTAATATCTGCATAAACACAGGCTCTTCCACTGTCTGTGTTCTAAGAATTATGAACACGATCCTTTAGTTCAAGGCTCTTCTTTATTTTCATACGCTTAGTTTTAATAATAGTAAGAATGCTGATTTTAAACAAAAACCTAAGAAACTCGTCAGTGCAAATTTTTCATCGTCCAACCCTCATACCTAATGGTATTATAGGTAGATCAATTGCAATGCAAATTCTTGGGCTCAAAGGACAAGACAACTAAAACTCAACATGAAACTTTAATTAGTTGCCCGAAGAAGTGAAGAAAGAAATGGTTTGGAATGAAAAAAGGTGGATTCAAAAAGCATGGTCAGTTAAATTAGCCCCCTCTAGAGCAAAACTGTCGGCATTTTCGCAATGTACTTGGCAAATTCAGCACGATACCCCTCACCCTGATTTTGTTTAATAAAAATGCGCACACGGTCCTTTCCCTAGAAGTATAGACATCGATCTGCCCTTCCGGTACAAACGCTCTCTTATCCCATACTTTGCCTAAAACGTTTGAAAAGATTTGAACTTCTAAATCCTCTGTTGACGGTGGTACACTCAGGGTCCTTTATTCTATAATCTACGCGCTTTTCTGCTTGCTTGTAAGCTGATATGATGTGGCAGGTGTTGCCTTTTATTTGTGTAATTATACTCCAACCATAACAAAAATACGTAAAATTAGCGGATAAGTTGAATACAATGACGATCTTTTTGGTCTGTTTCGCAATTTTCATGAATTCGTGAGTCTCCGCCTGGCCCAATCCCTTTATATCCAAAGGCAAGTATCATGTTACAGGACTTCTCCGATCAAATGAAAATTAGTTCATCGACGAAGTCAGCGATGTGGGTAATTAGTCGTGAAACAGTTTCAAACTTACAAAGGCAATTCGGTTACTCTCGTGATAATTACAGCAAATGTGAACAAAGAATCAACGGATCAAGAAAAATGTTCGAATATACTTATGTTCTTTTTATGATTTGGTATGAGTACGATACCCTAGTTTTTCAGGATTGCTATTTTGAACATAAGTCAACCATGCTCTCAGTAGCTTAATAATCGTATGAAAGGACTGACCGACACATCATACCCCAACAAATTTGCTAGTTGGAGGTAAAACAATTGTTTCATGGCCAGGAATCTTTATTTGACATTCATGTCCACGAAAATGAGGGTGTGATCTTGAGACCTTTTTCGACATTTGCAGAGCAGATTTTTTAAGGAATTCATTGCAAGTCAATCAGGGTAGCCCCGGCTTATTAGCATACATCATATCTCACTTAATTGCCTGCCACTCAACTCCTGTATCAAGAAACACGGATGTACATGCATAATCATCAATGCTCATACCTGAGAATATGTTCGTCCAAATATATGGTTTCCAAGAGTATCGGGTGCTTGGTGTAGCCCTCTCAGACTCTTGTTGCCTGGAAGCTGCACGCTGTCACTCTCCTTTTTATATGCTATTTTTTGCTCAGTCCAGTCCTTCTTAGGATCAAGCAGGCTTTTTCGCAGCAACTCTTTGTCCTCTGTCAGATAATACCCATCTAATAGATCCGTTTCCCTCGAATCTCGGTCGCTGCTAGTAGCGTTCTCCATTAGTTATTTCGGCCGGTCTTCTGTGCAATATGTTATACAGGACTAAACCAAACAAAGCAACTAGAGACAGACCTTCCCACGAGAAACCTGTCTGACTTTGAAGATTAGTTTACATTGTATCGCTTGTACGCTTGACAGGTTTTTCCTCTGATAAACTGTTATTGTCTTAGTCATTTTCAAGTCAGAGAAGCTATTTTTATGGATTCGCTCTAGTGAGTCTCTCAAAAACTCAACAGAGCCATAAAAAATCTTTCGAGGAATTCCCTTATCTAGGATTTTACAGATTGAAACTTTTATCCTTTTTGCCAAAGAGATATATTGTAAGTAAATCCATTGTGTAATACTTTTCTTAGCAATGGTAATCTCCGTAAAATGAAGCAAAGTGCTATTCGGCTAGATTGGGGAAGGCAGACCACGCGCATAGAGGCAGCTTTAGGATGACCAGAGGGGGTGGGTGACAGCAGGGACAGCCCCTTTTCTTTACTCGTTAGAATCGCCGTAAACTCCAACGTATAGAATCATCGTAACCTCTTTTCTTGTTCGAAGAAGATTTTTTAGGCCTGTTTCCCGGCCACTATTTCCCAACCTGACTTTTTGGTACATTCACAGCTCCATACTACCCACAAAGTAGTCAAACCCTTGAAAAAATTAATGTCACTCCACTGATATTGGTTCCTACAACATCGTAAATTGTTCTCAACATCCGTTTACATGTGGAAAAAGGCAAATCTTTTTGCATCTAACCTATTTTCACTTACTTTTGGTAGAGTACAAAATATTTGATGATAACCAAAAGTATTAAGGTTATAAATAAACGCTTCATTTGTCACTGGAGTGTTGCTTGGAATTAAGAGCACGGAGTGGGGGGGAGGGGGGCAAATTGCTGCTGTTGTCGAGAAATGTAGTTTCTTTTGGCTTCTTTGAGAATCATTTCTAAGGCCACACCTTCAGAGAACATGCAACAGCTACACAACACATTTCACACCTATCTTGCTAACATATTTCTTATCCTAAACCCCTCTCTTGATAATTTGTCGTGGCAGCCCTGGTTAAGTGATGTCCTTTGATGCTAGCAGCTTGCTGGTAGCAACAAATGTCAATGCAAAAACTTGAATGAAATACACTTTCCTTCCTAATCCTTGTTCATATTGACTTGAAAGAGACCATGGTTACTTGAAAGACGTCGAAGAAACTTTTAGTCATTTTTTGAGCAAATTTAGTGCATGTGCTTAAATAAGTCTCCTTTTCAGTTCTATTCTAAAATACCAGCAAAATTATTTGCGTTTTAATTGACTTGTATCATTATTCATACATAATAAAGCCTGCCAATTTGTGCCAAAACTGTTAATATCAGAAAATTTATATTCAAATTATGCATTTAAGTAGCAAATAAAAGAATCACCAAGCTTTGCGTCTCTTGAGTGACCATCTCCTTCAACAGCGAGTACCGAAGCCGAGCAATGTCCAGAGTATCCATTTTGCTTCTGCTAGACTTTCTCACTAGCTTGGGATGCAATACGTTTCCATGGTCCTTACATTTGTCTGGAACGGTATTGTAAGAAAGTATTATTTCTAATAGGATAATATTCATTGTAAAAATTGTAAGGAATAAGCCACCGTGCTTGAACCGTTTAACCCCAACTCACCAAGGCCACATAAGCCAATGTTGGTTCCAAATTAGATAAAAAACGGTCCGGGGCCTCCTGGAAAGTGAAATACTTTATTCTGATTACCATAGATTTTCGTGAAGTTGAGAAAACCACTGCACCTCAAATAGTCAGCTGTATTGTATTTTGTCTTGTTTTGGTAAGAATTTAGAACCAAAAAGACTTAACAGTGACCTGATTGGGAAACAGCCTGCAGGCACGAAAATAATAGAGAGCGTGGGGGCGTGACGCCCCCAAGAGGTTGGAAAATCCATTTACAGTCGGAAATTTAAACAATTAACTTGGAATTTTTTCTATCTTTTAGACCACATATGTGAAATCTATATTTTAGGAATTTTGGGATTTTAAATGTAAAAATCGTAAACCTGGTTGAAATTCAAGTAGAAAAGAAGAAAGGGACAATTCCTTGTTGCATCTATATGGGCAAAGGCTAAGTGGGCAAAGCAGAAAGTGAGAAAATTCTCAGTTAATTGATTTGAAAGGAAATTACTTTTTATCATTAACAGGGGCAGCGCCAAGAAATTAAAAGTGGAGGGCTCGAGTTGACAACATTATTAGAATAAAAATCCAACTTTTAAAAAATGCACTGAAATGCTTCACGATATTTTATGCTGATGATTTTATGGGGCAATCGTTATGCTAGCGGTACATTGGGAGACCGGCAAGAGGTTGTCGGGGACCTTAGGAATATCCAAAGAGTAGGCTTCTTTGCGAGCGAGCAGAAAACCTTTGCAACCGCGCCCTCTAGACTAGCTTAAAATACATATCAGAATATTCCTTGCGGTCGTTTTTTGCGAATATTTTGCTATTTTTAAGGCATTGTTGTTTACGTTTGAATAATTCCAGTCTTAAATTGAATTCGTCACTTTATGGGGCACCTTAGACCCCGGCTTATTCCTTTCAAATAAAGCAATACTGTAAAAGGATTTATCGCACTATTCTTTTCTTCTATTGCTATTTTTATATTTTTTTATTCTCTTAAAAACACTTTTTTGCAAAGATTAAATGCGTCGCCCATGATTAAATATATCTAAGATCTAATACTGTTTATGCTTATATGTTGCTTTACGTCTTACAAAGTGATTAAATATTCTTGTTACGTTAATCCAAATTTAGAGATTTTCCTTATCATCTTTAGTGTTTTTATGTTTAAGACTAATTATTATGAGTAAAATGTTTGTAATTACGAGTAAACTAGAGATCTTGAAATAGGCCATTTCCAAATATAAATTTAGTAGGTACAACAGATTTACAGGTCGAAAAAAAAAATTCTAAAGGTACAGTTGGAATTTTCATCATTCCTCGAGCTCCCCAAAATTAGCCACCTGTTTCCGTCCTCGAGAGGACGTTGCTATAGATGTTGATATAGATTATTCATTTTTAAATATTAAACTGTTTTTCCACGTTGAGAAGTATTTTCCATTATTATTCCAGGTTATCTGCTCAAAGTGAAGACATATGACATATGACTCGATAGTTCCTCGCGAGTTTTTCTCATGTGTCCTTCAGCATAACAAAACCAATTTATCTGATGTACTTAATTAATTAAATTTTTGAAAATGCTAACTTTTGTATTCTATTTTTTAATTCTTGGTTCATTGTAATTAACATTTGTTTTTGCTGATAAAGATTTTGAGTTTGAAAAAAAATCACTAATTTATGTTTATAGTGTCTGTTGAATTTGTTTAGTTGGTCACCCTATGTACAAGCGCCTACGTAAGGGCCTTCTTATTTTTTCTGTATAAGGTGTTATCTTTAAAGTTGTTAAAGAGAGTTGTCGCCTGAAATCATCGCGAACGAACGCATTATCACAACGAAACGCTGTATTTCATTTATTCATTCACAAATCATCACAGTCTAAAATGTAACTGTTTGTTTTATTATCATCGTCTTCTGGCAATCTTTTAGTCATTATAGCTGGACTTAATATTTACAATTGTCGTAAATGTTGGAAACTAAGGACGCAGGACCTTCCGTGTATCCTTACAAGGATGCTCAGCCAACTACCCAACAGTGTCATCACATTGTTTCTCCATTTTCAAATCGCTGAGGAAAAACTTACAACAACAACATTGAATCGAAGAGTAGCCTCTTATCCAAAGAGATCATTTGCAAAATGGCGTCTATGACTAACACGCGACAATGGCGATCAACTTCAACTAAATTACGAAGTATAGAATTTGCGGCAATCAAGAAAGGTAAAATATTTGAATTTTACTCTCATATATTATAAGATTTGAAAAAAAGAGCTGCCTTCTCCAAATTTGAAAATAGGAGCTGCCTTGACGAGTTACTGCTCTAGGCTAGGGTTTAAATAAATGTATAAATTTATAAAAAGATTTTTTCTCACTTTTGGCCGCATGCAATGCAAGAACATTTTAAAAATTTGCTATTGGTTTAGGTGAGTATTTTAAAAAGGCGAAACTGAAGAATCCGGGTATTACCTTTTAAAATATCATTATACCAATCAAGCTAACAGAAATCGTAGTAACATTTTCTCTTGTTGGTTTGTTCTGACACACACAAAATATACCCATATTTTGAAAGAACTGAAATCAAGTAGCAAAATAATTGCAAGATGCCTAAACATCCCGGTGGCTAGGTAGAAACTTTCAGACGAGGAAAAGTGTACCATGTTTGAGAGGGCACCTTAGCAAAAAAGCTGCTGAAAGTAACTGAGGGGTAAGAGATTACACAAATGCTTTGTATAGGTAGTCTTGATTTCAACGTGTTAATGTAAAAGGTATCTTATCTTAAAGAAGAGATTGAAAAACAAGACAAGAATAAAACTATTCAAGCTTTACTTTACTAACAAAATGATTTTTAGGAGAATTTATTATGTTATGACCATGGTTGTTTCTTAGTACTATGTTCTTGAAATCAGAGCCGCAGGAAGCTTTATGATGCGGTGGGGGCAGGACCGGCAGAAAGGGCACCTTGAGGTGTCAAAATTTTCGGATGAAACAGATCAGGATTCAAAGTTTAGCCAATGACGAAGCCTGGCTTAGGTGAAGGCCTTGTCAAGGATAAGAGGGTCGGTGTACTGGGGGTGTAGCCCCAAGGAATTTTGTGTAGCTAGGCCCTAAAGACTCTCAAAAATGAAGGCAACACCCATAAAAGATGCAATCCAATCAAGACTACAGTCAAACTTTATTTACGAAACTCCTTTCACCCCAATATCAACAATCAAGGAGGCTGGACCCAATCCTACTTTGCATTAAAGCAAAATTTTGTTCTGATGACCATCTAATTGCTTTATATAACTTTTGGATATAATTCCTCTGAACTTACTGTTTTTTCTTTATCAATTTAAATTTGGTACAGTCTGCAGAATTTAAATTACCAATGCTAAATATAGTTTAATTCAAATATAAATGATGTTGCATAGGTATTTCTTGTAAAGATCACAAGTATTGAACAATGAAAGTTCTGAGAATTTTTCCTTTAATTTTTGTAAAGTAGGGGAGTACTTATATCTTGTTTGGCACTGAGTTCCATATTTGGCTCAGTCTGTTTGACAAAGATCTTGAGAGCAGAAGGAATCATGTCATTATATTTTTGTTATAAGGCTGTTACATAAGTCTGGCTACAATGATATTGATATCATTTTCTGGCATAATTGTGTGTAGTGCTGCGAGGGGGCTTCAGAGGCCCTTTGCAGGCAGAGCGAGCAGAAAAACTTTAGCAACCATGTCCTTTAGATTACCTAAAAATTCATTTCAGAATATTTTTGCAGTCACCTTCTTGCAATCGTTCATGTCTTACTAATTGCTTTCACAAACTGAAAACATCGAGAGCACCCTAAACTTCAAGGACCATGGCCAGTTTTCCATCACCATCTTCTTCCGGTAACCCTTGGTGTGGGCCAGTTTTTTGGTGTTTCTAGAAACATTTTAGATCATCGCCCCTCACCCTTTTGCTTATTTTATAGAGCACCTAAGCAATTCAAGGGCATATGTAGTTGGCAAAAAGAGCAACTCAGTGATTGAAAAGGGGCAGGTAAACTGAATTTTGGAAAGAAGGGGAGTACATGCCCACTGTACCCCCGGTTCCTACGCCTTTACTGGAATTTTAGACATCATTGATGCCTTGACTGATGTATCAAACATATGCGAGCCAACTGATAGCAGTCTGAAATCTGTACAGCATGATCATGGAAGTTAAAGAGAACTTATCAAGTTAAAGAAAATATTTTTATTGGTCAAATTTCTTTTGTCTTGCATGCAGGTATCTATCCTCGGTACCAGGAGTGATCTTGATACTTCTTGTACCCAGGGTAGTAGGTATCAAGATATGCTTGAAACCTAGACTTTATCAGCATTCTAAATATTTATATGAATTAGTATTGCTCGGGAATCAATTAAAGGGCACTTTGCTGCCCCCATACTGCCCCAACACCACTAAGGCAATGGTGCCCTTGGCTGAAATGCTAATTTTTAGGCTTCATGTGTCTGCTGAGTTATTACTTTTTAACAAGAAGTTATTTGTCTTAGTTCAGTTATGCATTATCACTAAATAAGTTGATGATCAGTAAAGCAAAAAGGGCACAGAATGTAATGCGCTAAAAACTAAATTCCTGTTCATACCCAGTCCACTTTTTTGGGGTCTTGTTGGTCAGGGAAATATTTTCTATTTGGTATAGCTTGCTGAAATTTTAAATTACACACCAAATAAACAATCATGATAAAATTAAATTATTTCATAGCATTTTTGTTAAAAAAACATATCTATCTTGAGAAAAAGTTCAAATTTGGGCTTAGATGCTTAGTTGACCTTATGGCCATGTAAAAATGCATGCATACATCCCAAACCCCTGCTCTTTACAATATTAAAATACCTGCCCAAAGTCGCCTGTTATTCATGCAAAGCAGTTAAGAGTGCATAAAGAGTGCTAAAAACAAATCTGGTGCTTTGTTAAAATCTGGTACCTCTATCAATGCAAGTTATTTTGTAAATAATGATTAAAGATCCACTTTTTATTCATACCCAGACTGTAATGCTGAAGATCTGGAATTGCCGAAAAGAACATCAGTAAAAAGTATGTCTCACTTTCAATGTCTTCTTTATTTATTAAGATGGAACTTTATTTTTGTATCATTGCTTTATCACTGTTTTTTCTTTTCTACTTGACAGGAGTTTGGAGAAGGTTGTTTGGTATTGTTTGAAAAGCTTGAGCTCAATACTTTTGTTAGCAAATGTAAACTTCTGAGTATGTCCCAAACTACCAGTGCTCTAAGCTCCTTGTAAATTGTTTATCTGTAATTAGGATTATCATTTATTCTGTGTAGGATTAGGTAAATAACTGTTGATGTTTGGTTCAAAGCCCCTCTTTAAATTTGCAATGCTAGCATAAAGAAATATGGAAAAGTAAGATCAAAAACATTTATTGAATCATAGAAAAATTTTGCTAGAAACTTATATTTTTAGTTTTTTCTTAATTTGCTCTACTTTTGAAACAGATGAAAGGTTAAAAGGTAGAAAATTGTTAAGGAAAGAGAGAAGACTCCAAACTAAAGCAAATCAGCATGTCTCTTGGATGAAGAAGAGGGTAAGTATTAAATGTAATGATATAGTTTGTCAATATGATGAATAATGATCTTTTACTATATACAGTAGACTCATTTTGCAAAGTTGTAAACTTGAAATTGATTCTTGAAATTTATCTACTAAGGGTATTGATATCAAACCTGCTGAAGAAGAAAAGAAAAAAAAGAAAAGGGTGCAAAAAAGAAAGAAAAAGAAGAAGAAGAAAGAGGAAAATGAAGATGATGTAAGCTCATTATTGAGTACTTTTGTTTGTTATTATCATTTGTAAGAAAGAAAAAGAATAAGAAGAAAGAGGAAAATGAAAATGATGTATTAAGCACATTATTGAGTACTTTTGTTGGTTATTATCATTTGTCTTCTTTTTGTCTTGAGGAGATTACCAACTCTTTGTCTGTTAACATAGCATTCATTTGAATTCTGCAGAAAGTCAAAGACAATGAACAAATAGACACAGACGCCTTAGTTGCTGCCAATGAACAGGAAGATAAATTGATCGCAAGACTTGAAAAAAAACTTGGATTGAAAAAAAGAAAGAATTTGCCTTCAAAATTTAAGGAAGATGGATTTGATTGTATCCTTTCTCATTTTAGGATTTTCAATCTATAAATGTAATTGGCCATTTTCATCACATGCTTTGTCTGCCATGCTTTTTAAGTCCAAAAATTATTAAAGTCCTTTTGGCTTTGTTCTTAGATTACTTTATTTTCTAGTTTTATTTTAAAAATATCTCATTTTCCAATATGTTTTGTTTTGATTTACTTTGAAAAATGTGTGATGAAGATGTACTTTGATTGTTTAAATGTATGATTCTTGGTTTATAAAAATTGTTTAAATGCTATTAATAAGAAACAATCATATGGTGTATAAAGTAGCAATTCATGTGGTTTCCCTTAACTCCACTATACAAGATTTGTTGGAACTTTGTGAACCAATTGATAATCCGGCATTGTTTTTATCTGATGAAGATGAGGGTGGCTTGAAAGATGACATAGTGCATAACAAGGCTGAAGACTCCGAAAGTGAGCCTGAGACAAAAGCTTCGAAAAGGAAACAAAGGAAGGAGAATATGGGAAAACCTGCTGCTAATACAAAGGTTTGTTTTCCAATAATCATCCAGTTGCTCTTTGTTATTATCGTTGTCACAAAATATAGATAAATAAAAAAGGTTCAATTTTTACTTGTGAAAATAAATTGTTGGACATATTGATACTCAAAGTTTTTTGCACAACCTGCTCCTACACAGAAAAAGTATTCAACTGCTTAAAGCCAACAAAAATAATGAGATGTTAAGTGCTCTAGTTGGCTTTGATTAAATCTTTATTCAGAAGTCTATTCACTAGCAATAAATTCATAAAAAATCTTGATCAAGAAACAGAAGAAACAACACAACATATTGCTGAACATAACAATTTGACATACCAAGAATCATTTTCATTAACAGTTCTGTTAGGAGCCCCTTGCAATACTGAGATGAAACTGCTCTTTGGTAGGAGAGAGAGGAATGAAGATATATTTTTCTATATACTTACAATGAATATTTTTATTTTGGCAAGAGTCAACAAGAGTCTAAATATGCATTCATCTTTAGCAACTTAAACTTATTTCATTTTCTTTATTGTAATATTTTCCACAATTAGTTTTTTGATGTCTTTGGTTCCCACGCTGGTACTCCTTCAGTGAAACATAATAACTGAACAATTATCAAATTTATGTGTTTTTTTTGGAAACGATGAAATGATTGTGTTATGAAAGTGTATTTAATGGCTTTTTATAGGAGAAAGAAAATGAATTAATAATATAAATGATTTATAATATAAATGGCTTTTTATAGGAGAAAGAAAATAAATTAAAGATTCAGGATAAAGATGAAGATGGTAAAGATTCAGAATTGGATGAAGAAGACTCTGACGATGAATATCTAGATGAAAACGACAGCATGTCTGAAAGCAATTTTAGTACAGAAGATTTGGATAACGAAGAAAGTGAGAGCGAAGGGGTTGCTGTTCAAGGCCTGAAAAGTAATGCAGATAGTAAGGACCTCTATGGAAAAATAGTTAATTCGCATAAAAATGTATTAACAAGTGAATTGGGAGAGGAAGATTCTAGAAGACTTGGTCAAGATGAAAATAAAAAAACCGGTGATGTTGTTGAACCATCAGCCAAATACGTGCCACCTCATTTGAGGAAAATGATTGGAAAATCTAAATCTACTGATGAACAGCGAATTGAAAGGCTAAAGAAGAAACTTAAAGGTCTAGTTAACAGGTTAGGAGTTTTCTATTGAGTTTAAGTCTTCAGTTGAATTAATCTAGCATTTATTACACGTACCGCTTAACAACTGCAAATACTGTTTTGAAAAATTTCATCTTACAATGTTCATGCAGTGTTGCAACTACTTGTTTGATTAATTTACTAAATCTAATTTTGTTAATAGAAGTAGATGAATGGTTTCCTTGAGTTTTCCTGGAATTATTTTCATTAGGTTGAGTGATTCAAATATGAGAAGTATCGCTCTTGAAATTGAGGAAGTATATGCTACAAACAGCAGAAATGGTAGGTATCAAGCTGTTTTTTATATTTATCGCTGATATACTGTGTTGTATTCGTGATAAAATTATTCAAAGAAGAATAAATAACTCAGCGGCATAGAATGAGGCATCAAAACAGCATTGTTGGTCAAAAGAAACATTTTATCAAAGAAACTAGTGCATCAAGAAAAACTGATGGATTTTTCATTCCTCTCTCTCCTACCAATGAGCAGTTTCTTCTCAGTATCGCATAGGGGCTTCTTCGATTAATTAATTCTATAAGCAGTGGCGTAACGCAGTTTAGGTGTCCTTAGTTCGAGAACTAAGGGCCCCCGACCAAAAAGGGCCCAAAAGGGGCCCCCTTCAAATTTTTCGTATATTGTGCTTTTTTACCATGTTGACAAGGTTTCCTAAAGCCATCCCAAAAGTTCTTACTAAACAGTGTTGCTAACACAACACTGGATTCATTCATTCTGTTTTGTTTTGTTTATTCGCTATAATTCTTCAATGGCTTATTTCAATTATACTGACAATGACAACTTTGACCTTGGCATTCAGAGGGCACAGAGAGCAGGTTCATGATAATGTGTGTGAAGGTGGGAATTTCTTGGCATTGGTCTCTCTTATGGCTGAATATGATGAATTTCTAGCAGAAGTTATATCTCTTCCGAGCAACAAAATACCTTAGCGCTAAGATCCAAAATAAGCTGTTTCACTTGCTTGCAAATACTGTATCCTCGACTTTGGTAGAAAATATTAATTCCGCACCATTCTGGAGTATAATCTTGGATTCCACCAGTGATATTACAAGAGTCGACCAATTAACCGTTGTTATTAGGTGGGCAGTCACACGTTGTGAGTGAAAACTTTTTTGCTAGCCTTCGAGATATCTTCAGTTTTTTGGCTCTTCCTTGAATAGATGGAGAGATCTTGGAATCGAAGCTGGGAAAGGATCACTGACACTAAAAAAGTTATGTACGACACGTTGGAGCTCTCGCATTGATGCAGTGCGAGCTGTGCGTGACAAGTATCCCCAGATAATAAGGCTTCTGACGCGACTCATCTTAACATCAAACAACAAGAATGAGCGTGACAACGCAAAGAGTCTTAAGAAAAAAATTGACACACTGGAATTTATTATTTTCCTTGTATTCTGGGAGAGAATACTAAGATCGGTCAATGCAGTATCAAAGGAGCTTCAGTCCCCTAGGATTGACTTAACAGTTGCCTCTAGACACCTTAATATTGCACTCTCGGAGCTCCAATAATGCTGATGAATCATGGCAGTCAATAATGCTTACTGCCACAGCACTTGCAAAACTTTGGGATGGATCGCTAGAGTTTCAACAAAAGAGGGGTCAGAAGGCAAGATATGAATCAGATGAACTTGTTGTAGATGGAAGACTGATGGATCCTGAGCAAAGTTTCAAGATAAACGTTTTCTACAAGACTGTTCATGCAGCATTGATGCAACTGACAGAAAGGTTCAAGGACAAGCAATGGTGACGTCAGTATTCAGCTGTCTCTACCCCAACAACCTGGCAACACTGAGTCCTGACATGCTTGAAAATGCAGTACGAGTAATTCGTGAGAAATAACCAAATGACTTTACAGATGAATTAGATTCTGGGATGAGATAATTTGCAACCGAATTCAGAAAGGAGATTGCAGTCAAGAAAACTGTTCTAGAAGTTAATAACCTCGTGCTTCAGAGCCGTATTAGTTCATCCTTTCCAGAAATGTACAATCTATCAACACTTTTCGTCACTTTGCCAGTAACTGTTGCATCGGCAGAAAGATCATTTTGAAAGTTGAAACTGATAAAGACATATCTAAGATCTACAATGTCACAGGAGAGACTGGACGACCTAGCAACTTTGTCAATTGAGAGCAAAGATAATTGACAAAACAAAGCTTATAAAGGATTTTGCCAACGTTAATGCACGTAGAAAAGCTCACGTTGTGAGCAAGAACACCTAATTTACTGTTGGTTTTTTAATATGTAAACATTTTCTTTACCACATCACGTGCATTTCTCGAGGTTCTAAAGGGCACGATTTTAAACATTTTCACATTACCCCGAACCCCTTTGCCCCGTAGAGCTCACTTCACTTCGCAGTCCCTAAATAAGGGCCCCATCTTAGCAAATTCCTAAGGGTCCCGAGTGTTTCTGTTACGCCACTGTCTATAAGAATATTTATTTGGAAGCTGTTTCATAATTAATGACCCTGATATTTCTAGTGAGCATTGACATAACCATTTACCTTTTACGATCAATATATACCCTTTAAATGAACCTTGGTTGTTAATTTTTCATGTCTTTTAGATATCTGCGTGAAATTTGTAGTTTTTATTATTTAGATACAAACAGTGTTCTCTCAAATCTGGTCTTCGATGCCTGTGTCACACCAACCCATATGTCAGAGAAAATATTAATGGAGCACATGATGTTAGTCGCAATTTTGCATACCGTCGTTGGAAACGAAGTTGGTACGATATTATTAATGTATATAAAGAATGTAATTTTGAATCAGTTACTCCGGGTAGGTTGCGTGATTGGAAATCTAGATCTAATATTGTTTACCTTCTCAACCTTAGTTTGAATATAGACGCGATGAATTAACGTTTATAAATCTACTACTGTTAGCCGCATAGAATATGAATCCTTTGCCGGAGTTGAAGTTTATCGCTCTCATTCAAATCAGCTGGAAAGGAAAGGCAAAATTGATCGTTTATTGCATTGGACTTAGATCAGTAAAAAATACTGGTTTCTCTAAAATTTTGAGCACACTTTACATTCATGTGATTTGCAGAGAACTTAGTGTTAGACTTTTTGGCCTTGTTGGCTGATTAATCGAACCAACAATTTTCTGAGGGGTTGGTGTATTTCGTCTAAGAATGGGTTATTATTTTTCTGACAATATACGCTGCAAGGAAGTACACGCTGCATTTGGCATGCTACTTGAATTGCTAAATAATTCCCTTAAAAATGATTCAAACACGTTTATCATAAAGTTGAGCAGTGTTGAAGAGTAGTAAAGCTCGTAATTGCAATACGTTTGGACGTTCGAGTAGATTTTCGATAAAATCTCTATCTTTCAGATAGAATTTGAGCTTTTGAGCCCGGCTTACATTGGAGTTCAGAAAAATGTTGCTAGACTCAAATGTTACGTGCATACAGTTGCTTAGAAATCTTGCAATTTGGAGAACAGTTATTGCTTTGATATGCTAAAATATTGCTAATATAATGTTGCTTTTAAAAAGTTGTTTGTAAAAAAGTGCCTTATAAAAATGCTGCTTATAAAAGTGTTGCTTATAAAAAATATATGTAATAGCCAATTGCCTTCAGTTATTAGTTATTATTGACAGAACTTCAATACTTTTTGTTTTCCATATAGGTGCATTTTTCGTTCAGTCTTTAGCAGAAATGTTTCATGGGTTACATTCAACAACGGAAAAATATTTGAATGGGAAAGAATGCGACAACGCTCTTTTATTGATTGCACATTTGTACAATTTCTCAGTAAGTATGGCTGCATGTGCTAAATGAAATAATGTTTATTCTCTATGTTCCTGTAGATACGTATTTTCAACGTCTTTGCATAATATTTTGGCTCACTTGTTTTTGTATAAGTATTCGCATAAAATTTTATAACCCCTTTGGTGACTGTATTTGCGATTGTGATCTATTGAATAAAAACTAGCTTGCCAGGGACCTAAATTTTTTTGTAACGTGTAATATCGATCACTTAGAGCCAATTAGGAAAACTATCGTTTAAGATAGCAAAAACCAAGATTTCCAAAGTTTTTTGTCATGATCATCAAGTTTTCAAAATATATTGAAAACCTATTGATAAGCTATTTCAAAAACCACCAGCATATATCATGATATTGGAGATAAGGTATTATTTGATTTGTGCATATGATGATAAACTTTGCGTGTCATTTGAGTCTTACAGGTTCTTGTGTGCTTGTAGTGAATACTTGCTACATGTCAAGAGGACAATGTAAGCGTTGATATTGCCAATGCTAATCTGACGTACAATCAAAATATCTTTTCTCGAGTATTTTATGGTACCGGTGTTTGAAGAATCTATTCACTTTGTGCTTAGAATTTGAAACCGTTAAGCATAAATTAATTCCAGGGATTATGCATTCAGTATTGAATGATAGCTAGTGCATTCCAGATATTTTATTTTTTTATTTGCATAAGTCGACTCGTCAAACCCCTTTTGCTAAAATAGTTTCTTATTTCACAGGTTATCGATTCCTTGCTTGTGTATGATCTAATACGCGAACTGGTAAATGCATTCACTGAAAGAGATATTGAAATGCTGATGCTTCTGCTAAAAGGTATTAGGTGCTCAATATCAACTGATATCTAAAGCAATAGGAAAATACTAACCAAAATGCTTATAAGCAGCAGAGAAAGCAAGTTGTTTATAGAGATTGTAAACAAAGACAATAGCCCCAAGCAAAGACCGAGATACAACTTTTTGTTTGGGGGGGGGGAAGGGGCAGCCAGTTAAGTTACTTATACCAGTTAAGTTTTTTTGCCCCAGTATCTCGGTCTCTGGCCCCAAGTTATCAAAGAAAAACTACAGTTATGCTCATAGGAATTGAGAGCTCTGTATTATAGTTATTTTTGTCGATTCTTCAAATGCGTCCTCAAATTTTCTTGTGAAATATGCCGATAGCTTGAGTGGTAACTCATCTCTGATTTGCGCAAAATTTTAATCAGTTTTTTTCTTAATGTAGTATAAAGGAGGTTATGTCAAACCAGTCTGCTTGTTTTATGTCACACTTAAATTTATTTCATTGCATTTTCGTAATTTTTACCTGACTACTTTCCTTTTTCCTCCAGTAGATAAAATTTCAATTTTGAGGGCAACAGTTTTAATTAATAATTTTATAAGCTATGTCAGCTTTTATAGATATTTCAAGATGTTATAAATGTCTTAATTGTTTCTTTGAAGCTGTTGGTGCGGAAATACGTCGTGATGATCCAGGCAGTCTCAAGGTAAATGCTAGTTTTGTGAAAGTTTTACCTTTGGTATTCTTTGTGCTCCCTTGCTTCTATATCCTTACTACGGAAAAAAAATCGGGTGTAAAAGTAACATCTTCAGCACATTTTCCTGGCGTAAACTTTATCTCCTTATCTAAAGATTTTTTGTTTGACATGTTCATTAGCAACCTTGAAACCAGAGGTATAGTGCCATCAAAATAACAAGAGGGTGCTTGGACAAAAGGCTGCGAAAAACAATAGCAAAAGTAGAGATTGGCTACTTTCCGGCACTAATAAGGGGGGCTCAGCCCCCCTAGCACTACACCCCTGCTTGAAACTAAGCTTTTTCTCAAATTATTTCAATGTTATTTAAGACAAAGTGAATGTCATTGCGGTTTGTGTCAATAAACCATCTTCCCTTCTTTTTTCCAAGGAAATTATCTTAGAGATCCAAGCGAAAGCTGCTTCCTGTACTGATCTTATGAAACAGTATGTATAATGCTCATTGTCATGGCCTTTGCTAAAAGACTCTCTGATATGTTACTATGGATATATACAGACATATTCATATCAGCCAGCCCTTAACATCCTTTCAATAAGTATCAACCCGAGCAAACCCATAAGGACTCTGTGCTTAAATATACCGTTAATCCATAGACTAGAATATCTAGGATATATAAATCAGCTAAAAAAAAATTGAAAAAAAATTGAAGTAAGTAAAACTTTTCTTTTTTCGTTATAAGAATTGAAAATATTTGTTTGATGGAGAAATAACTTTTAGAGCGATATACAAACTACTTGCTGAACAATTTGAACTAGAAGTTATGAACGACTTCCTCAAATTAAGGGTATATCACTTTGAAATAGAGACATTGTTTCCGGTTCTAGGCAAAAGCAAAACATTGCAAATTTTTATAGCTTGTTAGAAATTTATATTTGTAATTGTCGCAAAGACACGTCATATTGCAAAAGTTAATTTGTTCACTATCATACTCAGACTAAATACATAAGAAAATTATCACCAAGTTTTGCAGCTAATTATAAAGCAGCTTTTCGTCGTTATTTCACTCTATGCATCATAGAGTGAAATATCGTATTAAGCTTGAGACTTGGAGTAGCAACTTAGAACCGTCCTGTTCTATACACCAAAACGTGTACAGCTCTGCCTTAATGGCATGGAACACTTTGCGATAGATTGGTAAACAGTAATTTTGTTTCGTTATTTCACTCTAAATGTTCTCGTTCTCTCTAGGTCGAGGGTGCGTTTCATGTTGGATGTTATAACCGCGCTGAGGAACAATAATCTCCGAAAAATTCCTCAATATGACCCTGCAGTTTCAGAGCATGCGAGAAAGAAACTAAAAGCCATGTTGAAAAATAAAGGTATCACCAATGTGTTTTTTCAGTTTGGCCTTTAGACGAGGTTTACCTCTTAATGATGTTTGTCGAAAGAAAAGTATACTAATATTTCGATCTATAATTTTAATTAAGGGTTAAACTTCAGGATATATTTTTTGATGTTGAAATTTTCGTCATGGTAATAAAGTATCCGAATTTGAATGTCTTTTTGTGGATATCTGAAAACGTTTATATGTATATATACACTTTTCTCCGGTGCCTAATTAAGAAGGGGCTTTGAGTTCATTTTGGAAAACCTCATCACCAATTGCACTTTCTTCTGATCCCTGCCCTATTATTAAATTGCTTGAAAGGTATTTGTTAATCCAAAAATACTTTAAAACATAATTTCTCATAAATGAGTGAATTAGTTGTTTCAGTGAATTCAACCCAAATTTCTACATACACCCTTGATATGCTCCTATGAATATATTATGGATATATTCATAATGGTGGCAACATTGAGGTGTGGTTACATCGAGAGGAAGGACCAGGACTCTGCTCGATAAGCATAGCTTCCCAGTGTCCTTGAAACTACCTTCGCATGCTAGGTAAAAACAAATAAAATACAGCTATAAATACAAATACAAATAAGAATACAATATCTCAGGCGTTTGGTATTCTTCGAGGGTGGGAGCTTATTCGAGGACTTACAGTATGCTCCTAACCACTCTGCTCCCTTCTTATCCCCATTCCATTGCTATTTTAATGACCCTCACTGATAACAATATTCACGTCTCGTTTATCCTTACTTTTTTTGCTTTAGTTTTTTTTGCTGTTGTACTTATCATTTAAAAAAATTTGTTTTATT
The DNA here is from genome assembly GCF_013076305.1 of Rhopilema esculentum. The sequence continues at coordinate 4,495,533 of NW_027019306.1, forward strand.
TCCTATATAGATTGTTTTATTTCTTATTTATATAAAATGTAGATTCGTCACAAGATATCAAACTCAGAATCTCCTTGAAAGACTTACTCCAAGCAAAGGACAAAGGTAAAAAAACTGTTCTCGAACAAATTTTTCAGCGGTGTCTAGTTTAAAAATGTTTTATGAAAAATAATTATGGAGGGTGTGAGGGTAAGACCAACTGCAGTGGTATGCTTTTTGGTAGCCATGTTCGTAACAGTTCCAATAGCTTTAATATTGACATGAGTCTAGGTATGTTGGTGACAATATAGAGGACTGCTATGTTAGGATAACATATCACTTGGAAACTGGGCACATTTTGACAGCTTCTTCTGGGGCAGTAGGAGGCAAAACTTGGTGTTCCTAATACGCTTCAGGTGCATTGGAATGTTTCCTTAAACCACGCCTTAAGTTCGAATTGCGTGCTGATGGAATCAGTAGCTGATAAATTGCCAAAGAGGATTGAATTCTTTTTAATATTTCACTGCAGATCGTATGCAGAAATTATGCATAATGCTTGGAAAATGTCCATATTTTCAATTTTTTATCTAAATTAAAACTATTGTTGCTTTCATGCTTATTTCACATGGAGCTGTTAGCAATGGTCAGCAAGAGATGTAAATGATGAATTGTCACCAGCTTTCAAAAATTGTGATATCAGTATTGCATTTGTCAAAAAGTGACCAACGTCCCAATTTGATGGTCCTTAGGATGAATTTACTAGTTTGTACAGAATTGAATTTTATTAGTTTGTTTGGATATCCGAATTCTTTTTTGAATCCAGATTCTCTGTAAGACTAACGAATCAAAGTATATTTTCAGTCGATGCAAAGTGGAGAATTTGAGCCCTAGAAAAAAACTGGGCTCTATTAAAGCAGAAATAAGTTTGAATTTCTGGAAATCAGTAGCATTTAGCCCAAGCACATCGTCTTATTGTTCACTTGTCTTTTGATCGTAATCCCTTCTGCTAAAAGTTTCTGGAAAAATAGCTTCTATGCTAACCAAATTGTATTATAGGACGTTGGTGGGTGGTAGGTTCTGCTTGGGCAGGCAGAGAGAGCGATCCAAATCTCGATGTTACTGCGAAAGATTCACGTCAAGACATTGGTGAAAATAATCTCGTTTCACTCGCAAAACAGCAACGGATGAACACCGAAATTCGCAAAAAGATTTTCTACGTTATAATGTCTAGTGAAGTGAGTGTAATAGGCTTGCAAGTTGAATTTTTTTAAATCATTCTGAAGAGTTCCAGAACTTTCCAGCATTCGTTTAACTTTTGTTGCAACGGCAATGCTAACGTAGGATTTGCCAGGCTCTTATTCCTTGAGCCAGGCATTCTACAAGAAATGTTCCACGTCACAATCTTGTAATAGACTTTCATGTTATCTTGTCAGCTCGAAAGGAACGCTGCTAACATATTAGATGCCAACCTCCCCTCCCCCTCCCCCTCTCTCTCTCTGTCACGGAAGATTTTTTATACATTAAAATTATATCTATCAATTTATTTTTCTCTCTTCTTGTACATTTATCTGCAATTTTTACTTACAGGATTACATCGATTGCTTTGAAAAATTGCTAAAGCTTAATCTCAAAGATAAACAAGCAAGGGAAATTGTTCATGTCCTGATTGACTGCTGTGTACAGGTTAGATTTTCATTTGATGTGTGACAAACAAAGTCCGTTTTTTATAAAGTATGCTTCACTTATCTTTCCTGATTAATCTGATTACGATGGTATCGCTTATTTACTTTTAATGTGTTATTTACCAGGCTAGCATTTCAAGAGGACTTTTTTGTAAATAAATTCTGCACTGTGCCCTTCACACACAGTTGACATGTGATTTAGTGCCCTGTATGCATTCTTTCTGCAACATTCCTCAGCTTTCACTAACTCATTATATTCCTTTTGATTTTCCTCATTATTATATAGACCTTAAGATGTTTCATACTGGATTGTGTAATTTTTTTATGTTATTTTTCTATTGACTATGTTCAGTTATTTGATTTTAATATGGCTTAAAATGCTAGCTTGGCTTTGTTTGATTCTATCATTTTATTTTATACTGAATTGTTTTTTATGATGACAAAAGTATCATGTTGAATATGTTCAACTTTTAATTTCTAAATTATTGAATTTTTATCTTTCCCCTTTTTGTTTTGTAACAGGTAGCTTGAAAATATTATTGAATACAATTTTAAGTATTCAATAATAGTTATTTGTATGCATTCTATTATCACTTTAATGTATTCTATTATCTGTTTTCGTATATGCCACCATCGTGTCTACGTCAGACTTTTTCACTTCCAATAAACTAATGGAGTGCTTGTTTTCTAGGAAAAGATCTACAATCCTTATTATGCATTTCTTGCTCAAAAGCTCTGCGAATTTAGTCGTAGTAACCAGGTACACCTGTTTATCGATGAAATCAACACAACTTTATTCCTTTTTCAAATTATCAAAGCTGTTTTTTAGTTTAAAAAATAAACAATTTTGATTAAAAACTTTCAAAGTCTAACACAAAATTTTCATGTTTGCCCATGAAAGGGTGAATCCGTACAAAATAGCGGAGCTTATTTCATTCCCTATTATGTCCTGTTTTTTGCTATTCTTTTCTTGTCCCGTCTATTCCCTTATATCCACTTCTTTTTCATTCTATCTTTTCTATTCCCTCCCTTCTACTCCATTTCCTTCTAGTCCCTTCTACTCCCTTCTTTCTACTTCATTTCCTCCTAGTCCCTTCTGTTTTCATCTATCCCTCCTTCTTTTCCCATCTCCTCTACTCTGTCGTCTTCAATTTCCTTATATTCCCTTCATTCTCTTCACATTTCCTTCTATCTCCCTTCTTTCTCTTCCTTCTACTCCCTTCTTTCTACTTCATTTCCTTCCAGTCCCTTCTGTTTTCATCTGTTCTCTCCTTCTTTTCCCATCTTCTCTACTCTGTCGTCTTCAATTTCCTTATATTCCCTTCATTCTCTTCACATTTCCTTCTATCTCCCTTCTTTCTCTTCCTTCTACTCCCTTCTTTCTACTACATTTCCTCCTAGTCCCTTCTGTTTTCATCTATCCCTCCTTCTTTTCCCATCTTCTCTACTCTGTCGTCTTCAATTTCCTTATATTCCCTTCATTCTCTTCACATTTCCTTCTATCTCCCTTCTTTCTCTTCCTCCTACTCCCTTCTTTCTACTTCATTTCCTTCCAGTCCCTTCTGTTTTCATCTATCCCTCCTTCTTTTCCCATCTCCTCTACTCTGTCGTCTTCAATTTCCTTATATTCCATTCATTCTCTTCACATTTCCTTCTATCTCCCTTCTTTCTCTTCCTTCTACTCCCTTCTTTCTACTTCATTTCCTCCTAGTCCCTTCTGTTTTCATCTATCCCTCCTTCTTTTCCCATCTCCTCTACTCTGTCGTCTTCAATTTCCTTATATTCCCTTCATTCTCTTCACATTTCCTTCTATCTCCCTTCTTTCTCTTCCTTCTACTCCCTTCTTTCTACTTCATTTCCTTCCAGTCCCTTCTGTTTTCATCTATCCCTCCTTCTTTTCCCATCTCCTCTACTCTGTCGTCTTCAATTTCCTTATATTCCCTTCATTCTCTTCACATTTCCTTCTATCTCCCTTCTTTCTCTTCCTTCTACTCCCTTCTTTCTACTTCATTTCCTTCCAGTCCCTTCTGTTTTCATCTATCCCTCCTTCTTTTCCCATCTTCTCTACTCTGTAGTCTTCAATTTCCTTATATTCCCTTCATTCTCTTCACATTTCCTTCTATCTCCCTTCTTTCTCTTCCTTCTACTCCCTTCTTTCTACTTCATTTCCTTCCAGTCCCTTCTGTTTTCATCTATCCCTCCTTCTTTTCCCATCTATTTCATCTATCCCTCCTCTCTGTCGTCTTTCAATTTCCTTATTCCCTTCATTTCTTCACTTCCCTTTATCTCCCTTCTTTCTCTTCCTTCTACTCCCTTCTTTCTACTTCATTTCCTTCCAGTCCCTTCTGTTTTATCTTCCCTCCTTCTTTTCCCATCTCTCTACTCTGTCGTCTTCAATTTCCTTTTTCCCTCCTTCTCTCTTCATTCCTTCTATCTCCCTTCTTTCTCTCTCCTTCTACTCCCTTCTTTCTACTTCATTTCCTTCAGTCCCTTCTGTTTTCATCTTCCCTCCTTCTTTTCCCCTCTCTCTCTGCACATTTCCTTTTTCCCTTCTTCTCTTCACTTCCTTCTATCTCCCTTCTTTCTCCTCTTCTACTCCCTCTTTCTACTTCATTTCCTTCCAGTCCCTTCTGTTTTCATCTATCCTCCTTCTTTTCCCATCTTCTCTATCTTCGTTTTTCAAATCCTTTTTCCTTCCTTCTCTCACTCCTTCTATCTCCCTTCTTTCTCTTCCTTCTACTCCCTTCTTTCTACTTCATTTCCTTCCAGTCCCTTCTGTTTTCATCTTCCCTCCTTCTTTCCATCTTCTCTATCGTCTTCCATTTCCTTTTTTCCCTTCTCTTTCTCACTTCCTTCTATCTCCCTTCTTTCTCTTCCTTCTACTCCCTTCTTTCTACTTCATTTCCTTCCAGTCCTTCTGTTTTCATCTTCCCTCCTTCTTTTCCCATCTCTCACTTCTGTCGTCTTCAATTTCCTTTTCCCTTCCTTCTCTTCACATCCTTCTATCTCCCTTCTTTCTCTTCCTTCTACTCTCCTTCTTTCTACTTCATTTCCTTCTAGTCCCTTCTGTTTTATCATTCCCTCCTTCTTTCCCTCTCTCCTCTACTCTGCCGCTCTGTCGTCTTCAATTTCCTTATATTCCCTTCATTCTCTTCACATTTCCTTCTATCTCCCTTCTTTCTCTTCCTTCTACTCCCTTCTTTCTACTTCATTTCCTTCCAGTCCCTTCTGTTTTCATCTATCCCTCCTTCTTTTCCCATCTCCTCTACTCTGTCGTCTTCAATTTCCTTATATTCCATTCATTCTCTTCACATTTCCTTCTATCTCCCTTCTTTCTCTTCCTTCTACTCCCTTCTTTCTACTTCATTTCCTCCTAGTCCCTTCTGTTTTCATCTATCCCTCCTTCTTTTCCCATCTCCTCTACTCTGTCGTCTTCAATTTCCTTATATTCCCTTCATTCTCTTCACATTTCCTTCTATCTCCCTTCTTTCTCTTCCTTCTACTCCCTTCTTTCTACTTCATTTCCTTCCAGTCCCTTCTGTTTTCATCTATCCCTCCTTCTTTTCCCATCTCCTCTACTCTGTCGTCTTCAATTTCCTTATATTCCATTCATTCTCTTCACATTTCCTTCTATCTCCCTTCTTTCTCTTCCTTCTACTCCCTTCTTTCTACTTCATTTCCTCCTAGTCCCTTCTGTTTTCATCTATCCCTCCTTCTTTTCCCATCTCCTCTACTCTGTCGTCTTCAATTTCCTTATATTCCCTTCATTCTCTTCACATTTCCTTCTATCTCCCTTCTTTCTCTTCCTTCTACTCCCTTCTTTCTACTTCATTTCCTTCCAGTCCCTTCTGTTTTCATCTGTTCCCTCCTTCTTTTCCCTTCTTCTCTACTCTGTCGTCTTCAATTTCCTTGTGTTCCCTTCCTTCTCTTCACGTTCCCTTCTATCTCCCTTCTTTCTCTTCCTTCTACTCCCTTCTTTCTACTTCATTTCCTTCTAGTCCCTTCTGTTTTCATCTATCCCTCCTTCTTTTCCCATCTCCTCTACTCTGTCGTCTTCAATTTCCTTATATTCCCTTCATTCTCTTCACATTTCCTTCTATCTCCCTTCTTTCTCTTCCTTCTACTCCCTTCTTTCTACTTCATTTCCTCCTAGTCCCTTCTGTTTTCATCTTTCCCTCCTTCTTTTCCCATCTCCTCTACTCAGTCGTCTTCAATTTCCTTCTCTTTCCTCCTTCTTTTCCCATCTCCTCTACTCTGTCGTCTTCAATTTCCTTGTGTTCCCTTCCTTCTCTTCACGTTCCCTTCTATCTCCCTTCTTTCTCTTCCTTCTACTCCCTTCTTTCTACTTCATTTCCTTCTAGTCCCTTCTGTTTTCATCTGTCCCTCCTTCTTTTCCCATGTCCTCTACTCAGTCGTCTTCAATTTCCTTCTCTTTCCTCCTTCTTTTCCCATCTCCTCTACTCTGTCGTCTTCAATTTCCTTGTGTTTCCTTACTTCACATTCCCTTCTATCTCCCTTCTTTCTCTTCCTTCTATTACCTTCTATTTCCATTCTATATTCCTAGTCCCTTGTGAGTGTGAATATGGCTCTCGTCCAGTTTTTATTTATCCTCATTCTCTTCTCTCTTCAGGTCACATTCCAGTATTCGTTCTGGGACCGATTCAAACAAATCTCCGCATCAAGTCCACACAACCTGGAAAATTTAGCAAAGCTGCTGGCTCATTTGTTTGCGTCATCCGCATTATCGATGTCCATTTTAAAGGTAAGTGGACGTGAATAACATGGACATAAATAACATAGAGCAATTGTGGTTGCTTCCTTTGCGGAGCATCTAAAATTTTGAAGTATAACAAGAAAAACCTTTCAGTTTCGTAGCTTAGCATTACATACATATACATATATATATATATAGATATATATAGCTTAGCAAAACATCAGCATTATATTTCTTGAAAAATGAACTATGAAATGTTGGTGGTTTTAATTTCCAAAGCAATAAAACGCTGTCTTGAGGTATTGTTTGCTATCTAGAAAAATGCTTAATTTAGTATGCTATCTTAATTGAGATCCACCAAATTGAGTATTGTTAGAAACAGCAAAACACTCAGTAACAGTAGAAATTTGTTTTTTCTTTAATCCTATCATCGATTGTTATCATCTGAAATTTAGCTCGAAAATCTTGCAACATTGTTAGCGATAAAGGCCTTCCGAAACTTTATTTTAAATTACATTGCTATATCACTTATCGTGGTATATATTCCCTTTGTTTTAACTTCTTTTTAATGTCAAAACTTGACGAACTTGTTTATCAAAATTTGTATTCAGCGGTATGCTTTGTAAGTGATTAGGTTTAGTCAGTTTAATTTGTAGCCGCATAATTTATTTAGTTGTTTTTCTCGTATTCTTGGTGTTTTCAGAGTTTTTATCAACTCACAAAATTGTCCGGTTTTCGTTTGCTGAGTTCAATGTTGAAGTTACGGGTAACAAATTCGAAGCTACAAATAACAAATGTGACAAATCCCGGTCAAGATTAGTTTTTACTTAAATTTTTTTAGAGAATTTTCAGTCGTTTTGATCGTTAAATTTTTCATCAAAGGTCGTGGGATTTGCTACCATCGATAAATCATCAGTCCGATTTTTCATGCGGCTGTTCACCGTACTACTGACAGAGTACCCTGAGAGCACGATGAGGTATGTTGATCGGCCAATCAATGTTTATTTCGTTGTGAAAAAGGCCATGATCTTTTAAAGGACTGAATAGACTTGATCTTAATGCCTTCACGTTTTCTTTAGATCAAGTGTCTATTCATAAAAGTCTTTTAAAAGGATTTCTTGAAAATTGAGTAAAGCATTTTCTTTATATTTTTCTTAAGATGGCCTATTATTTTAAGTTTCCTCAAATCTTCTAACGGCAAAGAAACGTCTTTCATTGCACATATTTTCCAACAAAATGCCCTTATCTTTTCTTATCAAAGAGAAATGAGTATTTTCTTATTTTCCTATTGACTAATGATTGCAAAATCAAGGATCTTAAATTATGTTCAGTTTACAGAAGTTGTGATTTTCTTATATAAATGGAACATGATATAAAGTGCCCTTTAACTTTTTTGTCCTTTCTACACATTTTCGTAATAACCTTTTCTTCCAGAAATGTATTCTCTCGAATTTCACCTCTATCAAAGCTGTCACTGTTGCGAGAAGGACTGAAGCTATTTCTAAAACACTTTTTACTTTCAAAAAATACGACGAAATTAGAAGGAAAGGTAATTGCTCCTGGCAGATTAAAAGAACTTGTTGAAATAGCCGAGGCAGCATTGGATGGAAGAGAAGTCGTTAAATTTTAAGTTTTATTTAATATTTACGTTTGCCTTTTGCAATGAAATGTTCGTTATATATGGGCCTATCTGTGTATTTTTTTTAAAATTCGCTTGCCTTGCATTGATTTTGCATCTCCTCCTTTTCTCGTACAGCGCAACACCTTTTCAAGGATTCCCCATGCCAAGGACTTCCCCTTTAAACGAACGGAGCCTTTGTTTTAACGAATTATTCCGAAAAACAACCTTTACGTTAATTACTTCCGTTCAACGAATCAACGATTTAACGAACAGTCTTCAAAATCTTCAATACCCTCGCTTTACATTTAAACCATCCGGTTCCTTCAACGAAAGCCTTTAACCAAAAATTCCAAATTCTGTATGTTTTTGCAAAAACTTTTTACAATATTCCTACTTCATGAAATGTCGACTCCCTTGTTCAGTAATTTTGGACTTGGCCCTGACAACTCCATTTATTTGAACATCATCCTAGTTTTCACTGCAATACAAAACGGCGGGCTTTCATCTTCCTCAATGCAATTGTCTATAGGTTAACGTGAAGTCCCGTTGTCAGACAATAAAACTGAAAGTAGAATACACCGCAGATTCAAATGGACCTCACTTAATGATTGGGCCTTGCCGTACCAATGTATCTATTCTAGTTCTCTAATGTTAAGGATTAAGAAACATCAACTGAAACCTAGATTCGCATGGCTATTCATTATTTCTAGTGGTAATCTAAAGGCAATTTTCTACCAAAATGGAAATTTTTCAAACCTTATGCCTTACCTTTTCTCACAATATCTTTTACATTGTTTCTGTTGATGTTTTCCTTTCAAAATAGCTTGCTAAAATAGCTAACTATTGCTAATGGCACCCTAGGCAATATTTTTTTATGTTTTTCAACATATAAAGCAACAATCTAAAAAATCTCTATCAAAGCTGCAATTTTTCTAAGCCTATAGCCTTACTTTCTCTCTAAACATACTTTTTTGTTTTTCTTGTTGAATTTTCTTCTAAAATGACTTTGAATTTCTAAAAATGCAGTTAAAAAAATTTCTCTTCGTAATTTTGATAATCTCAAATAATTTTTTCATGAAATTGCAATTTTTTAAAGCTTTCTCTCAAAACATAATTTATGTTTTTCTTGTCAAATTTCCCATCAAAATGACTGTTAATTTCTAAAATGCATTCATGGCATTTTGATAAAAAATTTCTGATGATTATGATTTACAAGAAAAGAAAAAATTGTTTTTATTATTAGGGTTCGAAATAAAATATTAAAAACTGCAGTGATTTTTCTGTTTTTTAACCATTGAATTTAATGTCTTAATCACTAGATACTTTAAATCTTTGAATCTGACCCAAACGTCTTTAAAAATATTAACAGTTTCTATTTCGCCCTTTAAATGACTTTGGTTTGCTACAAACAGAAACATGTCTTCAACCTCGGAATGAAACATGTCTTCAACCTCGGAATTGTGTACCAGTGATTGTCCATCTGTTTTAAAAACAAGGTCAATGGAATAGAAAAGAGACAAAGTTTAAACTTAACAAGAAACAAAATTCGTCTTTAGAATTTTATGAAGGGAGATGCTTTTAACTTTAACATTTAATTCATGATAATAGTCATTTTATGAAGCACCCTATCTTTTATAGGCTACTTGCTAGTGATTATTTTTATCCAATTCTCAAATAAACGATTGTGATTGAAATTACTGAGTAATTTCATTCCTAGTCATCCTAGGTAACATATTAAGCATACATGCTCTGTCCCTCTACCATAACTACAACTTGAATGATACTATAGCTTGATTTATCGTTAACCATTAAAATGTACACAGGATTTTGGTATAGCCTTTAGTGCTATAGCTACATTACTATTCAATTGGTGCTAGAAAAATTAAAAGAGAAGGATTAAATTATAAAAAATGTTTGGTATTTACTGTTATACAAAAAAACGTTCTGACGTATGAATGTATTCTAGCGTTGATTCCAAAATTATCTGATTTTGGTTACGTGAAAATCTGTTATCACCACATAACATAACCCAGTCTATTTGAAAGGTGGGAGATGCTATTTGGTTCGTTATCGCGCCAAAGAGATCACGCCTTGGATCATCTAGGCCTGGCAATGCAGCAAGAAATGTTCGGTATCTTCAATACTGCCGTTAATTAGGCACATCGGGCAACTGTTCCTCCCAAGATGTGACAGAATTTGTGATAATTTAGCTTACTGAAGCCTATGCGTAGCTGTGTGAATAACGAATTGTTAGTTGATGCTATAATATGGCATTGAGTAATTCTAATCCATCAGAATTGATGAAATGCTTCATATAGGCCTAACCGAATTATAATTAAAAAAATATTGCTCACCTTTATTGAGCTCCAAATTAAATATAGAAATTGCTTGAATAAAATCCATGTTCTCAATTGAGATAAAGGTTATAATCTCATAGCGAAATGATTCTTGACTTGATACTAATTCTCAGAATTACAAAGCGTGCTTACGATATATGTACAATTTTGATTCTATTGTGTTTTAGTAGTTGCTGTCCTATGATAGTATTTGAAATGAATAAAAGATGTTAGATAGACAGGAAAAATGTTTTTTGATAAAGAACAGTTGGACCCTCCTCTCAATTTGACACTCTTCAAAGAACAATGTAATTGCATATCCTTATGAAGCTTTGCTAAACATTGTCCCAATTGATTTTGATTGGCTTTAGATTTTGTTGATATTAACCAAACATTCTAGATGCGCAGTCTGTCACAGGCATGTCTCCACTGTCACAATATTTTCATATCCATAAATTTTAGCCTCCGTTTCAGCATTCTGAGCAGCCTTGTTGCAAATACGTTGCAGTATTTCTGCCTCGTTGTGCATTTGTTTGAGGCAATCAGAAAGCTGCTTCATGTGGACTTCATGGAGATATCTCTCCTCTGCACTTGTGCTGTCATACAGCCCTGGTGAAATAAGATTTAGGCTGAATTCGGTTAACCTGAAGTCTTCAGCGAGTATCTACAGTACGGACTTTTTATGCGTTGTTGGAACAATCTTCTTCACATTTGACCAAACCATCGAAAAGAAGGTGGCATTTCTTTTTATTGAAAGATTTGTGTTTTTACTACTTAAAGAGCTAAAGAAATAGGTTTCTAAGGGTAATTCTCCATGGTTAATCTTACCCATGTATAACAGGTAACTACTGTCTTACCCTGGGTTCCAGAGCGCCAAGTGGGGGTAGGGAAATGCGAGCGTTGCAGGAGAGTGCAGAGAAGAAGAGAGGAGAGAAAGACGTACTGGGTACTCCTGTATTAGAACTGTAGGGGTAATGCTACTAGAGGAGAGACGTGTTATTCTCTTTGCCAAAAGTATCAAAGGGTAAGATAGCGGGTTGTCACTCGGTACCTTTTTCACCTCAAGTGCATAGAAAGCGGGCGTCTTTGGGTTTAACATGAGATCGATCTGGGGCCCTCTACCCCGACGTAAAGCGCTCTGACAACCTGGCTTTATCACCTTTTGATGACCCTTGGTGTCCCAGAATTCTCTTAATGGACCCGTCAATGCTTTTTTCAAATCTCCGTTCAGTAATGCTACTAGGTTTTAGAAAATTAAGCGACGAACCTTTATTTGATGGATTCTTCCTCTTTTTCCTAATGTAGTCATTCAATAAAAAAGGGCAACTGATGACAAACAGAGAAGCCAACATTATGAGCAATGGTATATATGTGGGCACTGTCTCGAAAGTAAAGATGTTCTTTGACATTTCTTCCGCAGTACTTTCATCAGTTGTTTTCTGTTAAATAAAAAGGAACTTGAAAAACCTCTTTAACTGAAAGACAATCTTGAAAGACAATGGCTAGTTCTAGAACAATACAAGTAGGCAAGACCATAGGAAAATCAATATCTGTAAGAAAAGAAAAACTATTTCGCTTGAATGTACAATCACTGCCAAAATTACTTGGAACATCCAACACTTTGCGCTGTGCTTTTCCATTTTTCATTTATTTTCCCGAATACTACTACTCCCGTCCCCCTTTCTCCCCAAAACAATGTTGAAAGTAAAGAAAAAAATCAAACAAGCCACAAGAAAAAGCATACTCCACAATTCCTTTCTTTTTCCTAAAGTAAATCAACATTGTTCTTAGGGGGAGCGGGGGTGACGTTAGTGTTCCAAGACTTTTGGCAGTGATTTTAGCTGCTGCAAAATTCAAGTCGTGCTAGAAAACAAAATGCTTTAAATATAAAGACGGCTGTTTCTTAAATTGTCTAGAAAAACAGAAAGCTTTCATATGCACTAAAAAGATTCAATTTTTGAGGCCTTAAGTCGTTGGCCTATTAGGAAGCTTATAACGATTTGCGGTATAGTAAAAATAATAATTGCACGAACTTTGTGATAGTTTCTGCTTTGAAATTTAATCTCTATCACATGTCTGTCTGCACTGAGCCCCGTATCTACAGGAATCAAGCAATCTATTTTTGGAAGAAAACTTCCATGTTCCTGGAAAATGGCTGGAGATAAATTGTCCATGTTTTACGTTCTTCCAAAACCTTCCGAGAAGTTGATGATTAATATTTTAGTGCTTTAGGTCATTGCTTGAATCTTTCGGACGATAACTAGTGTTTGACCTCGACTCTCTCAGCAGATAACTATTTTCAAGTAAATTATTCATAGCAAATTAGATTAGATTATACCCTTAAAAGGCATGTTTATAATAATGCAATATTACAAATAATGATTTAATGACAAAAATCTAGGTTCTGCGAATTTGAAACTAATTTTTCTTCATACTTTAGGTTTGACATTTGCATTTATTTTGATTTCTAAAATCACAACCATGGATGGAAAAAACGAGCTTTGCCGCATCAATTTCTGAAAAACAAGGCTTTTTAATAAAATAATAAGCTTGTAAGCAGCACTGAAATGTGCCGATATAGCAACATTTCTTGTTCATTTTTATCGCTAAAAACGTAAAGGAAGATTTCAGTGTTAGAGAAGTTTTGAATGTTCAGAGTAGAGAGTAAGTAGATAGAGGGGCAGACAGTGGCGTCGCGTAACCATTCTCGCTGGGGTGGGGGTAGGGGTTGTAAGAGATGCAAATCCATATTTTACCGACGGGAATTCTTTTGTTACATTAATATTTTGTTATAAATTTGATTTTACCGACGAGTTCTCTGAAAGTTGGGGGGTGTACACCCCCCTACGTCCCTGGGGGCAGCTACGCCCCTGAGGGCAGAGTTTCATGCAAGACGAATTTGATCTTGGAGAGAAAATCAATAGTAGTAAACAAGAAAATGGTGGCTAAAGAAAACTCAGATGAACTGCAGATTATTTCTGTAAGCATTGAAAATATACTTTAAATCTGCAAGTAAAACAGCCCCTAAGCAAGGTTTATTTGACTAAACACAGCTAGGAAAGAGGCAATACAAAGTGATACAGAGTTTGCCCTGGTTTCAGTTGGAAATCAGTGCCAAATAAGTTCCGATTCTTGTAAGAAGAAAGGATGTTCACAAGTGCATCTGGCATTTAGTGTACAGTATTTGTGCCTACAGGATGCAATTGATTAGAGACCGAATCATAACTATATATTTTAATTGCTAATACACGATATTTTTAATTTTTAGGGATCGCCACATGGTTAGTAAACAAATCTAATCAATACCGCTAGATCTCGATTGATCTCACTGGTCCTGCTTAGTCAGTTAATTTCTATTTCCTTACCTTATTTGGAAATCTTTTGATCGCTATTTACTATGCATTTTTTTTCCTACAATCTATTGGCACTGTCTAAGCCACTCCATTCATTCTTCATTTAGCTGAAGACTAGACAAGCCCGTCTTTGAACGTTATAATTTACAAGAATGAGAAATATGTCTTCGTCGAACTCGTAAATGTCTTATTCACTGAATAATCAACTTTGGTATAGTCAATAATTTAACTCGTATCAAACATGGCTTAGTCAAATCTTGTCATTAAAGTGTCGAATTGTCCTTTATGGCATGAAGCTCGTGTCTTTCGTCGTGGTCCTTAAACTAAAATTCATATTTGAAGTTCATGACCTTTCGAAAAGGAAATTTTTTCCTTTAAAAAATAAAACTCATTTTATTCAAATTTTTTGCTCCCTTATTCCATTTTGAGGGCATCGCTAAAAGCTTAGGTCTCGGTATAGATGGACAATTTAAGTATTTTGAACTTGAAACTCAATTTTCAAAATATTTCCAATATAAAAGTTGGTAATATACTCACCTTAAGAGGAATTATATTGGAAGACACCACATGTGAAAGGAAATCGTGGTTTGACATGAGAAACTCTTTGAAACATTTTTCATACTTCATTACGGTCGGCATTAAAACGACTCCATAAGTAAACAAATCTTCTTTAATGTCATTTAAACGAAACTCTTGAAACTTGTCTTGATGAAAGCCAGCAACATAGCTATCAAGAAGAGCGCCAACAGATGTACCATCTTCTAGAGATCTCACTATCTCTTCGACATCCGAAAAACCTACAAAGATCAGTTTTTCTTTATATCTAGTACTGAAAAGTTAGACATTAGCAACTTAGCAACCTTATCCTGTTTCCATGAAAGTGGTCACAGCCTTCGACTCAAAAACCCTCTTGACAATTCAAAAGCCAGCTTTGGTATCAGAGAACTACCAACAATGGTATCAGATCATTACGTTTCGAAGGGCATAAAATCTGGAATTCACTCCCAGAATCAATGATGACAGCAAAGAATAGTACACAATTCAAAAATTTGATTAAAACTTGGTCCCTTAAAAACAAGTGCGCTGGCTTTTTTTGCAGTAAGTAATCTCTCAATACAATCCTTGAAATTGCTTTTTGTTAGTCTTAGTGTACGTTCACTATTGTAAAAATTAACTTTAAATAATCTATACGAATAAAATAGCACATTTAAAGTAAACTGTTTGGTAAAATAAAAAGTGCATGTTGCTGTAATTTTGGAAAAAAAATTCATTAGCAATAACATAATAAGAGAAAAAGCTTACCAATCGGAAGAGCACTTTTTCTAACTGCGAGAGAATGTTCCTGGCCGCCTTCAATCACTGCAATCTGGAATGAAATATCCAATTATTTTTACCAGTTTTGATAATGGTATTTTGGAAGAAGGATTACATTACTTGATATTCTTTATAAATCTAACACAATTTTCATTTTTATATAAATAGACGAATGTTTCTTGCTTATTGCAATAAGATAGGTAGAATGAATAGTATGAACATAACATAAACAGAATCTAGAAAACTTCTCCTTGTGCGACTAAAGAATGAGAAGAAGAGCCTTTTAATTTTATAGACCAAAGCAGGGGCGGATCCAGAGCAAATTTGAAGGAGGGGCAGTTGGTAGTGGGGGCGCTGAAAAATTTTCAATAATTGGTGACGAGAGAACGCTGTATACAACAATTTCAGATCCTCTTTTGGAATAAACAACATAACTTTGAGGTAATCCTTGAAGCAAATTAACCTATCGGTCTCAGAAACTTTTTCACCTGATTCGCATTCTTCAAAAGTGGCGCACAATTTCTAAAAAAGGGGCGCCAGACTTGCTGCAACTCATCGAGGGAGGGGCAACTGCCCCTAGTTGCCCCCCTTAAATCCGCCACTGGACCAAAGGTGTTAATATTGCTATTTGGTGACGAAAATTTTCATATTTTTGGCTTGATGGAATGACTAGTTCCTGTTCTAGATCATTCGAGCAATGAGATTCAAGGAAGCAACCTTGTTTCCGCGTAGTTCTAACTTCTGGGAAAGACATGCCATGGTCAAAACAGAACTGACAACTGCTACAAATAAGGAACAAGCTACCAAGCCGAACAGTATCCAAATGACAGCAACAATTTGCCCTTTCTTTGATTTGGGGGAAATATCCCCATACCTAAAAAAATAAATCGAAAATTCTAATTTTGTTCCGAGTTTTATAAACGATAAGTTCATCACTTAAGAAGCCTCAAAATTTCATTAATATTTCAGACTTGCTTTTTTGGCATTAGTATGTTTTCTCCAAACACTGGCAAAAGCTTTTTTAATGCTGCCCAGCTGAAAATAGTCCTTTGAGAGAGCAAAGACATAACAAATTTTCCACAACTCGAGTTCTCTTTAAACTATAATATTTTGTCTTAATTTGTTTTTGTTTCAAAGGCATTTACTCAAGCAAATGTCGATCGGGTTTTCTTTCAGATTTGTTTGAACAGATGTTCCCTTCATGGCAGAAATTTAAAGAGACAAGTGAGATTTTGATCGTCTTTATGCTTTCCTAGGATGAAATTCATTCAATCAGAAATCTTGCTTTTTAAGAAACTTACCCGACGGTAGTCATCGAGACAAATGCCCACCACATGCCATTAATGATGCCAGGCACTATTGGGGTTTCATTCCGCTCTTCCTAAAAACATTAAGTATTATTGATGAATTGATCAACTTTTAACAAGAGCCGCCTATCAGCTAAAGTTGCGTTTTTGCCATAGTTTAAAAACAGGTAACGTGGAGTATATTGGGGCTTAAAGGTATTTGTGGGAGGGGGCTAAATGTGCTATAAACAAAGATCATGGCGATTTTTCTTATGGTTTTTGTTGCATTTTGAAAATGATTTTGGGGGCTAAAACCCACAGTCTCTGTTTAAATGAGTATGTCAGTTTTCCTGCTTTCAATGCCATCGATGCTGCCCAAGTGACAAATTGGCGATCTAAAATCTACTGACATAGAGAGTGATATGTGGCTCATCTTCACCGAAGCTGAGCAAAATAGTTTCAGAAATTGAAGCATTAAAGAGACCTAAAGAACACTAGATTGATCGGACCAAAAAACGAAATATGCAGCAATTGTTTTTCATTGCATTACTGCTGCTCTTCAGCAAATCAATTGGCTAATTACTAAATGTCGAACATGCTTGAGATGATTCTGCTAGTGGATTTTGAAAAAAACTTTACTCTCAGCAGCACCCTTTGTCCGACTCTTTTGGAACTTATTTGGGGCTCTTTGGGGGGTCTTTTTGGCGTTGTATGTTCCTAGCTACTTTCATGGGAGAATATCCTTACGTGCATCTGCTGCACATTGCTGCAGATTAAGGCCTTTGTCATGCAAGAATTAGATTGGCAATTAACCATACACAAAGTACACAATAATGCCTTTCTCACTGGTTGTGAAATTCTTTAAAGCATTTTTTAGATCAATGTTCTGCAGCCTTGGAGCTTTCCAGCGTCTTCAGCACATTTAGCTATAAAAAATCGCATCCTTTCGAAACTTTAACATGGCATTGGCGCTTATGAAAAGATTTACCAAACGAAGACATTTGATCGCTCTCTATTCGCGTCTGGGGCATCGCCAAAGAGGGTCCAGGGGGTGCGGTACCCCCCCAACACTTTATCCGTCTCAAATATTTTTGTTGGGCAAAAGAAGCAATTTTCATGCTCAATCTGCAACCTTAATTCAACAATTGTGACGTATTAAAATTGTTGTACTTGTAAAGTATGGCACTAAAGTATGAAATTTGAACCAGAAACCAATAAATGCAGCATATAAGAGTATTTATCTGTTGATCATACCCTTGAAAAGTGAGATACACCCACCATTTTTGTCAGCAAAAGTCACTTCTTTACCCCTCCAAAAAACTTGTTTGTCTTCGCCCCTGATTCGCGTTAAATCAATCGAATCCTTGAAATTCAAGCGATACTTTGCTGTCTTCTATTCTATATAAGGCATATTTCCTCTATCTCTGATTAATTCTTACTTCTTATACAAGTTTCAAGGCTATCAATATATCCAGCAAACATTGTGCTTAATGGCCGCATCTATGTTTTTCCCTGTAAAGTATTTAAAGACACTCATCTTCATATCTATTGAAACTCTTGCATGTGTCCAATCACACAGCAAGAAGTGAATAGGTGATATTTTCTTTCTTTTATTGAACGCTTTAGTGTTTATTAAGCAAAATTTTCTTTCTTTTAATGAATGCTTTAGTGTTAATACGTTTTTAACCTGTCTTAAAACAATTTTTAAAGGTAATTTTAGTTTTCTGAAGGTATAATATTTTTCTTTTATTAACTTTTGTAGACCTCAAATTACCATTATCACTAAGGTTAAACCTTTAGCTTTTATAGAAATCAGGATACCAAACTTCAATCTATTGCAAAATTATAAGGTATCATTGAAAGAAATTGTCTTTTAACAGATTCCAAATTTTTATGTCGATTAATTTCATGAAGAAGCACGTTTATAATACTAGCTATTTAAAAACCGTATACAGCAGAAACTAACCATGGCTGATGCAAAACGTTTAGGGGGGGGGGGGCTTAGTAGGGATCTTGCCCGAATATTCTTTCTTCATTCAGATATAATTGTCCAAATGGAGTCTGAAATGCGATTAATGTTGCCTTATTAGGGAGGCTGCAGCCCACCTAGCCCCTTAGCCCCTATGTCTCCGATGCCTATGAATTTGACAGTAGAATTTGATCAAGCACTCACCACAAGCCAAAACACTATTCCAGCCACCATTACCATTAGTGTCATTATGACAAGCATCGGTGATGCATCTACAATTATTTTGATCAACGATTCACCTGTACCCAAAGGTGCAAGGCCGTAAAATGCAATGCCTGGCGACTCAACTGAAATTAAAAGAAGTATAGAATAAGTAAGTATAAGTCTCGTATCAATTGAATAAAAAAGCAAATCTGTTTTTTGCTGGATGGAAAAGGCATTGCCTTTACTTTTGTCAAGCTTTATTGTTCATCTTGTAATAGAGTTGCTGCGAGGAGTGTAAAAGGGATACCATCCTATTTGTTTTGAAAACTCCTGGCATTATACTGGGGTTTACTGGCGATTATCTCCCTCTTCCCCTAATTCAAATTTCGTGCGTATATACATGGGGTACAAAATCTCGGCAATGTCTGTTTTGGGATTGTAGCTTTGTCGTCAAGAGAAGAAGCTGCAACCAAACTAGGTGTATTACATCAACCAATAACTATTTTGCTGCTACGAAATTCTTTGTCAGGACGATTAAAGGCTCATGATAAAAGGGCTGTAGCCCTAGCCCCTCGCGATAAACCAAGCAAAGAGCATTGTTCTTCTGTGTGATTGATAATCTTGCGAAATTAGATAGGTTGGAGCATGCATTATTTTCTTTCACAGTATGATCTTTCTACATTATAATCAGTTTTAGATACATATTTTAAATACAGAAAATAATTAATACATACGATACTAGAACCTGCCATTTTCCAATTCTGGATTTACGGGGGCACAACAAAGCTGATCCCCGAATTTTCAATAAATACAGCAACAATATAGGGCCAATTTAGAATAATAGGGATCCAGAAATCATGGGTGTATAAAGCTTTCCATAAGGCAGTCCGTACAAATAACTGAAACAAAATACAAGCATAGATATGGAGCCTTCATCTGAAGGGTAAATGCTCCAGCGTTTGTTCTCATAAAAGGTCTATCAGTTTGTTAACAATTATTTTTGCAAACTTACCCAATGGGACCAACGGAAAAGAAAGAAATTTATGCTTTCCACTTTTGACAATAAGTGGCAAGACAAAATCGGATGTTCCGTTGATGACTTGTTCCACTGCTTCGACTCTGTTATCTACCATGGCATCGTAAGAGAGGTTCACGTGTTTTTGGCAGCATTCATTAACCATTTTCTGCATGATAACTGGTAATACGCCATCGACTGTCCCATTTTCAATAAATATATAGGGTGAGACTGACCACCACGCTACTGAATACCCAGATTTGCAATTTGGCCGCCAGTATGAGAAAACACCTTTGAAGAAATTGAAAGACAGAGCACTGTTTACAACATAAAACAAAACAAGGACCTAGAAGACTTTTTATTCAAAATACACTAATATCCTTTTTTGTTAGAATACTATATATTTTGTCCAGCCAATTCTAAAGTTCTTAAAAAAATTTTCGTTTTTAGCCAGGATATAATTTTCAAGGAGTTTGATATGGTTTCAGGGGAGCAACTCCAAACGAACAACTGCTGAGAAATGAATTGAATATTGTTATAAACAATGATCTTATAGAAAAAGAGTGGTCGTAGACAGAGGTGCATTTTAGGCCTTCAAAATGGCGTATCGTAGCTCTACCAGATTGGCGTGTTGTAGCATTGGGGAGGACGAAAACAAATTTTCTCGGCCACGCCCTCCTTTTATCTCTTTCGTAATTTAATACAGTAATTTATCTTTTTTCCATCTTTGGGCAAGCAACTTTTTCAAGCAGCCTTTTTCGTAACGGTGGCTTTTTTGCAAGTCGAAAATCAAAATCGATCTGATCAACTCACCTCCCAAAATCAAAATCGATCTGATCACTCACCTCCCAACCCCCCCTCCCCCACATTCACATTTTGCAACTCATTTCCTCTGCTACACAACCCCTTTCTCTTGCAGGAATAGCAGAATCAACCAAACAGTTGCAAATAAACACTCTTGCCAAATTTCAGGAAATTATAATTGTTAGCAGGTTACTGCAAACAAAATTTATTGCTTAAGAGCTTTTTGATTGATCAAAAGTTTCCGAACCATTTTCTTGCAAACGCTGAAAATTAATTGGAATTGACTAAAGGAAAGCTTCATCTGGCTGAAATTTATTCAAAATCCTGTCTGAATAGTGGTGGTGAGAATGTAACATGTGATCAAACAATAGCCATAGCGTTTTTATTGATTGTCTCCAATTTTATGTAACATTCATTTTTTCTCAAAGGAAGTGTATGAACGAGTCATTACACTTTCATTTGTATCCGAAAAAACTATTTGGATATCGCACTTTTCTCTGCAAAGTCATGTGATATGTTAATTGATTTCAATATCTCTCTCCCCCCCCCCCAAATTAAAGGGAATTAACATTAGGCTTGCCCTTAATCTATTAAAAAACAGAAAATCCTAATGAAGCCAGACATTCTCTGTATTTCTGTCTTTAGACAGCTAAGTTAAAATACGAATTGATTGGAAATTGGAGTTATCAAAAAAATAGTAGAACACACGTCTGTTGCTTTTTTCAATTCTTCCGATAGAGATAAACCTGGCTTGTAAGTATTAATTATGAAGTTTTGAAAGACACCATAAGACACCACTAGCTATTGTATCAAACAAACCAACACATTTATTGACAGTAAGCTTTTACCATTCAGGACTTTCGATGTTGCTGACCCGCAGAAAATCTACAAAATCGATAAGACACATTTTCTTAAATGAGGGGCTAAAGACTATCTTTAATTCTAATCTAGTTTGATATGATTACCATATTTATTTGAATTTGAAGCGTCCATTTTTCAATTAGTAAATGAATGAAATGTTATCTTGGTTTGGAAATAGCGACAGGTCCTCGAAATCACTAGAAGAACGCATCTTTTATCTTTGAAATCAGTTGCCTTCAAGCCAGTGACGCTCAAACAAGGCTGTATGACAGAAAGGGGCAATTGAACAATAGCGATACTTTGCGATGGGAGGGGGGCGTTCCTGTAAACACCCATGCTCCGATGTCCCGTGCACTACCTTCTAAATTAAAAATTGAAGCAATGTTTTAAAATCTTCTTCGTGCTGCAACGTGTCAAGATATAAAGTTTATATATTGTTTTAAAAATTCGCAAAGGGTTACGGGGTCTCCGATAATTCCATGGCCGAGTCGAAAGCTACGGAAAAATGCTAAAAATGGGTATATTTTTCTTTACATTCTTGATAGTTTATAACAAGATTTTCTTGAACAAAATATCATAATACGAAAAAGCAATTGCACACCAGAAGTTGCAACGAGAGGGAAAAGATGCTCCATCAGCTCCCAGCAAAATTATCCGCTCTTGCGATGATAATGTCTGGGTTAACGAAGTAATACCATTGCAGAAAGAACAAAGATGGAATAACAAACGCAGCAGTTGGTCAAAAACTGTCATGGATACCATTTCTCGTGCATTTTGTTCTTTAAGCATTTGTAAACAAACCTGCAAGTAACAAATCCTTGCAATCGCTCCCTGACAGCTAAACCAAATCATAAAAATACGAAATATCAATTTATGGATACTTTGATTTTAGATGTATATTTTAAAAGCTTTTAAAAAGCTCTAAAAGCAAGGAGTTGGCTTGCTTTACTGTGATGAAGTTTAAATCATCCGGGTAGTAACTTTTATCCTTGAAATTGATGTAACCAAGCCGTTGATAACTTATTGCATTCGAAGTAATAACAACAAAGTTTTTTTTTAACACTATGCTTACCTTTTGCCAAACATGAACAAACGAATGCAAGAAATTCAACACGTAACATTATGCTTGTGTGCACCAGAAGTCATTCTCCATTCCTCGGTCCTTGACAATTGACAATGAGAACTAAGCCGGATGCAACTGCGAAGGGACAATGATGGCCAGATGTAGCACGTTCACTGAATTGACTGCAAATGGCCAAGTTGTTTGCAGCGCAAAATGAATCTCGTAAATGTTTTGCGTCGGACTAATGTCGAAGATTCACCTGTTACGAGATGACAAAACGATGTTTTTGCAAACATCCCGATTCATTGTTTGCATTTAGACATATTGTTGTTGCATTGTATATCTGATATGAAAGGCCAATGAAATAAGCGAATTTTTCATTACATGTATTAATGCTAAACGGTTTTCCTTCTCACTTACATTAAAACAGATAACTCCCGCCACTGGCAGTTACATCTTCTTTTATCACACCTATGGCAATATGGATGAATACGTTGCTTTCTTTACACCTGCAAATTGTTCGTTCGCTCACATCAATCAAGCACAGATGTACTACGCGCATTTTCACGAAAAATTGAAGTAAAAGTTCCCTGAATTATTTTCCTTCCTGAGTTCATTCGCTCATATCAATCAAAAAACAATGTCAATCGCGCAAAATTTTTAGCGAAAAAGCTAAATTGCTTACACCCTCTTAATTTAAGAACAAATTAAGAAAATCCGGCCTTCTTCGAACAAATTAAGAACAGTCAGCCTGAACTTAAATTTACTGGTTCTTATAAAAAAAGAGTGTACATGAAATATCATAAAAACGTAACTTATTCAATGTCGCTAAAAATGTAAGTACAATCGAAGGTTCAAATGCTTTCTACTCGTAAGTTCCACTTACCATGGGATCCGACGCAGGTTGGAAAGTGGGGGGGGGGGCAAGAGGTAATTTAACAATCATAACAAAAAATTTTAAAAAAGGCTCTTCGTCGGAGGCCCTGCTTACTGGACTTGAATTTAATAAATAACGAAATGCTGTCATAGTAAAATACATTTTTTAGCCCCATTAAAGATTCCTTTATTGTGAAGATGAGGTCGGCAAACTGATATCAAATTTTCCGAAGCCTTAATTTTTTCTTTTCAGTCAAACCTAACTTTCAAAGGGCAATATCTTTAGTCGCAGCTAGTAAACAAGAGCGATAGGGGCAAGGACTTATCAGCCGTCAGCCGTAAACAAAAACTTCATTGTAACCTGGTTTCAAACTATCATTGGTAAGATTTTTCATCAATCCAAAAAGGAGTTGTAAATACCTAAGATAAACGAGATCTAAACTTAATGTAAGTTGATTCTGCAAAAAATGTCGATGAAATCAAATTTTAAAGGACGTTCACATAATATCAAAGATGCGCATCGTAAATGACACTATTCAGAGTATCAAGCGAAATGTTTCCAATTTTTAAATTCTGTGTCGCCAATTTTTTGTAAATAAAACTCATTTTATGAGGGCATTTTATTAGGATTTTTCAAACAGGTATGAGTTCCAATCCCGATAAATCTAATATCACTTATAAATATGAATAATTTTGGCTCTTTTACACCAAGCTTTCATAAACAAAACATAAAAATCTCAAATGAGTAAGTGAGAGCACCGAGTGCAAGAAAGTGATGGATTTTAATGATTTGTATCTCTTTTATACTATAGATCAGGAAAATGGAAAGTAGCTTGACGAGTGATAAGTTAGGGGGCAGAGTGATGGAAGAAGGGATATAATGATGAAATATTAGGGTATTATGATTGGAAATGGGGATAGGGCGATGGGATATGGAGGTGGGCTGATGAGTTGAGTGGGTAGGATGATGGGAGATGAGGGTAAGCTGACGGGAGATGGGGATAGGCTAATGGGAGATTGGGAAAGATGGGAGAAGGGGGCAGTATATCACATTCTTGATTTAAAAAGATTTTGCCATTAACTACGAATATGTTTTGCAGACACGAAAGTTACCGAGCTAACTGACAAAAGACCAGCCCCCCCTCCCCTCCAACCCTGCATTCAAAAAGCATAGGCTGATAGGAGAGTTGGACAGATGGGAAAATGGGTTGATCTATCAGATTCTAAAATTCAATAGATTATGCCAAAAACTATTGGTGTGTTTGGGAGACATCAAAACTCCAAGCAACTCAAAGTTCTAGCAGAACAACACTCCGAGCTGACCGAGAAAGGAGCCCTCATTCGACAGGAAAAAGGCATGCGCGTCCGGCTCAATCACAATTTGGTTCAGCCAATAATTCAAAATTTTGTGATAAACGGAATCATCACGTTCCGAAAAAGGTGTTATTGCTATCGAGCCCACTAAAACATTGCAGAAACAATCTTATAAATCTTAACCTATTTATATGCCGGTCATCATGAAATTTCTTGGGCGCAGACAACTTTGATACAGGGGCCCTTCTATCACATTATTATGTGCCTACGTCCCGAAGATTCTTTGAGCTTCATTTGATGATTTCAACTTGACATATATTCATGTGAATATTTTGATGTTTAAAGTTAATTTATGGTTTCTAGACGTGACGGTCTTTTAAAAACCTGATTTTATCAGCGTAAAGATCTTTTCTTTATGAATGTCATCATCGTGTGAATTTTTTGGTTATTGATTGAAATCTTTTCTAAAGACAAAACAACGAGGAATTTTGGCATAACGAAACGACTATAATTACATATTAAGACGCGCAAAGCAAGTGTGGTAGAGCAAGCTCGACAAATGTTCGTTCAAATAAATTGCCAAACAATAACAAGCATTAGTTTTTTAATAATTTAAAATGGCATATCATTTCCTTTGTTACGAGTGTTCAAATATAAACGAGAAGCTTCGTTTTTTCTGTCTTTATCTTTACTAGTTTTTTGGACAGGGCTCGAGTGCACATTAGAGGCACAACTGAAAAGAGACAATTGCGCTTTAATATGTGAAGATATAAAAATATGTTTTTAGAGTTTTGATTTTTGACCAAAGAATTTTAAAGCACACCATTATTTACCTTCAAGATTAAAAAAATCAGCTAAGGATGTTATTAAGTGAGCGAGGTATGACAAATGGTAGATTAGATGTTTGCTAATGGATTATGACTCAGTTCATGATATATGAACAGAGACAATGATATTAATAAAGAAAGAGCATTTGTGTATTAAGAGGTATTTCATGATGCTTTTTTACGTTAATTGGTCAAATTCAAGAATTTCAAACAAGATTTTTGTGACATCATCCCAATAAAACTCAATAATAGGCACACAAAAAATTGTAGCATTAACACAATTGTAGGTCCTTAGGCCGGTGTTTCGGAGAAATGACATATTTGGGGGGTAAACAAAAAAATTTGAGCTATAAGTTTATATTGTGAGATACGCATTTTCGGGCCAACTAGAGTTAATGACCTATTCGACGTTAACTGAACAAACTTTTCACTTTCATCAGAATTTTGAACACCATTATTCTTGCTTAATTTGAATTCGTTAAAAAATATTACCCTTGTTAAGCCACTGCTTCATCATTTCGAAAATTTCCGTTTCATTGCAACACTTTAGCCAACTTCAAGTCATTGTTAAAACCAATATGGTATTTTTGAGAAGGAAACACTCTGTTAATTTCTTCACAAACACCTGGGATTATTCTTGAATTCTTTCTTCAGCATTCTCCATGGTAACAATACTTCAGTAAATATGAACGAGATTTTCAAGGCCAATTCTTCAAACTAAGAAACAAGCAGCTGCCTCTTTAGTTGCGAGACCTTGTCTCAACATAAACTAGGTTATACGTCAGCATGATGACGTAGAGATTCAAGACGTTCGAGCCTAACAAACAGCATGTACAACTGAACACACATCTTTTAGGATATTTAATCTGGGATTATTTGGTGAGACGCTTGTTGAAGGCAATTGAAATACAATGCAATCAGTTAGGCTTTAAGGAAAAAGATTCCGTTTAGGGGAATTTAACACGTTTTCTTCTTGATTGAGTTCATTTCGCCTAAAGAACTTAGATTGGAAATGGGTTAATATTTCTATTTCATAGAAATTTCATAAATAGTGCTTGTTCTAGCTACAGATATATAACTTATCTTGAATGGTATTTCATTGCCAAGGTGCTTTAGAATCACAAGATATTTCGACGCTTCAACGAAAATCAACCGTACGCACAATTCAAACACGTAGCCATAGTGCATGCAGCTGTTTCTCGAGGAATGATGCCAGGCCTTTTAACGAGAAAATGTCACTATTGTCTTATAAACAGGCTTATATGCAGGGAAAATTTTAAATCTGATTATCTAAACGATAAGAAACACGGGCGAATGTCAGTTCGATTAAGGCTTATTCTGTATGAAATTCTTTGACGTATTTATAAAGCAAGCACAGCAAAAGGCCACATCTTTGCCGTTTATTTTAAATCTAGGCAAGTTGTTCATTTTCAAAACAGCAGAAAGAAGCTTAAATCAAGTAATGAATTAATGCTATTATTGAAAATACTCTTTTATACAACTTGCCGTATAACTATTTAATTCAAGGATTTAAGTTACGGCCTGCCTCAATGTAGTTATAATATAGAAAACCGACTACAAGGATTAACATTTAACTAATTGCACAAAATCAATGCTTAAAGGAATAAGTAGATGTTATAACTAATCAGATGAGATCGCAAAATTAAACAGCGGACATAAACGGCAATTTTTCCACTGACAAAATGACAAATAAGAATAAAAGATTATCTCCACCTCATAAGACACAGCACAGCTGCATTTAAATGGATTTCAGATTAAAAGGATTTGTAGTAAGGCAACTAGCTACGGATAGTGGAAATTCATCAATTAATTGTATGTAAGCCCTACAAACATCATAAACTTAGATGTTGTGTGTTCACCCCTGTGGCTTTGAAGTGCTGTCTAAGAGGTTTTTGAAGAAGAGTGGTTAAGTATTTTTAGGCAATCCGTTATAAGGCCATTTTTAACATCATTTTAGGTAGTTAATATCTTAAGTAAACCTGTTGGTCGAGATCTCCTCTCAAACTTCCAACAAAATGGGCATGTCGTGTTGGTTTGTAAGACTGCTGGCATGTTTTTACCGCAATAGACAGCGACCAAATCACATCTAGATGTTGCAATCCTTCAAAAACCGAAATAAAGAAAATAATTACTAGCTAGCTTGTTATCTTTTAATGTTAAGCTGCAGATAAAGGATTTAAAAAATTACAAAAATATTGGAACGAAAGGACGTTCAGATTTCTTGACAAAGCCAGAAAAGACAGAGAATGATTAGAAAGTTAGTAACAAGTACTACAAAGAAAAATATTGATTAAGAGCTTGCTATGAGTAGCAAGAGGCTGTCAAGATTCAAAGCACGTGGCCAAGGAAAATCCTTTTAAGAGTCATTGCTAACAATGAGCCATTGCGCTACGCAAGCATCCCATAATGCATTTTTAGACAGTCTGAAATCAATTTTGGTTAATTCGTAGAAGTTTACTGCCATTGTTTGGATCGTCGCCATGCTCGCAAAGGCCCATCGTTAGCAATGAGTCTTTTAAGACGTTATCGACATATGAGAGAGAGCACTTATTTACAATATAATGTTCATTTTTCAAACCAGCTCAAGAGTATTTGAAGCATGCTGAATACTTTACAACCATAGATAGATAGATCCGAAAAATCAACGATTCCTTTTTTGAAAAAAATTGGTAGCTCCGTCGCAACTGATACTAATGACGATGAGGAATATGTTATCATGAGCTGAGGAATATGTTATCATGAGCACATTTATAATTGAACGTAGATAAATGCAAACGCAAGGGAAATGTTAAAAGTTAATTTTCAATTTGTTTATAAAAGAACATTCTCTTCGTTTGCTTTCTGCAAACAGAGTTCTTTGATCTTTTAATCTAGTTTCAAATACTAGTACTTAAAGAAAACTTAAACTCTCATCATTTCGACAAAGTGAAGACAGCAATAGCAAAATAAAACGTTTTTTTGAAACTAGATACAAACTCTTTTAGGTACAACAGGGCTTGTTTTGCAGATTATCTGCAAATTAAAAATTGCTGAAATTATAAAATGTTTCATATGCAATAGCAAAACAGTGTCAATCTAGAAAGAGAATGCAGTCAGTTTTACCATAAAAAGTCAAAATTCTGAAACTTAAAAATTTGCCATTCTACAAGCGTTACTGCTCTTCAACTTGCTAAAGGCAATCAAATAAAATAGGAAATTTCCACAACTGAAGGCTCTCTTACTAATCATATCCAGCAGAAGCATAAAGCTCTAATTTTCTTTTTGTCATTCTGGAGTGTTTTGTTTCCAAAACAACAGGTGCTGATTTTGTACATGTTATTGTCAAAGCATTTTCAAAGCATTTAAGAGATAGGTGTTTTCCTTTTTGATCTTAAACTGGTATCCTATTTCTCTCCATCAGGTTTTCTTTCTAAATATTGTTTCATTGTTATCTTCTGCGGTATGATGTCTATAAAAAGAAAAACAAAAGGTGTTTTAAAAGAAAATTGAAATTGAAAAACTTTTTTATTATACATACTTTGATGAAACAACTTTTAAGTTTTTAAGTCCAACTCTTATACACTATTTTTTATACGAACAATTTTATTAGAACAAAAGCCTCAAAATTGGTTAAAAGTTAAGAGCAAGTTAAGAACAAGCTGAGGCTGAGCTTCTGCAAAATGCAATTTTGAACAACGTTTTTTCTCAAAATCGAGGATTTTTAGCGATGTGTCGGTACCTTTTTGGTGAATATTCAAATTTGTCAGCAAATTAAGGCTGTCTCACTCACTTTGTTGGCAAATTAGGCAGGGGCGGCGCCAGCCCCAAAAAAGTGAGATGGACATTGAAGGGGTGGAGCTGATCAAGGAGTCTGGGTAGAAAAAAGCCGGTGCAACACCGTAGGAGAAATCGCTCGATATTGATAACCAAGTTTGACATATTTTGAAAACCTCAATAGAAGAGTTAAATTTCAAAGGCAAAGGTTTACAAACATAAAAGTTAATAACATAAAAGTTAATTTCAGAGTGATATTTTTAGCTAGCAATGGTAATTTTAACTAAATTTTTCAACCTTTCGTCTGACAGTGAGGCTAAAAGGTGATGCAGCTGTAACAGGTGGGGCTGCAACTATACTATAAACTATACTTACAGCTTAAAAAAGGTTTGGGTACAAGTTTTAAAGTTATTTATTGCCAAAAAACCTTCAACAAGGAAGGAATGCAAAGACCACACTCTAAAAAACAACTGTTTAGACGATAAAGCTGTATTTTATAGATCATCTTCCTTTTAAGATTCTCACTATTTACAGGACTGATGATCCAACACACTATACTCTATGTCAGCTAAGATATGGAAAGAACCGTAACTGACCATCAAAATGAAAAACGTTTTGATCTCAGGGAGGAAACAAACAACCCCCCCCCCCCCTATGTTTTAATCCAGTTTTGGAAGAATTAGAAAGTTGATCCTAAAAAAACTGTGGTGGACATGTCCACTCCGTGGTGCTGCCCTTGAAATGAGGCCAGCACCCTAATAACTTGAGACAAATTAAGAACAATCTAGTCTCGCAATTTTTGAAAAAAGTTACTGGTGCTTATTAGTCAGCCTGAACTGAATTTACTGGTCCTTATAAAAAGAGTGTATTTTTAAGAAAAGAGTCAAAAAAGTTCTGTATATAAATAAATCATTGACTGAGTATTTATAAAAGAAGGAAAAAGAATTGCTTACACCAGTCTTTTACTATTGTCAACATTTAAGGAAACTTGTATACACTGTGCTAACTCTGTCCGAAATTCCAAATACTTTGTGCCATTAGAAATTAGTTTATTTGAGAGGTATTGTCTGTGCCATGACATGCCAGTGCCTTGGCCCGCATTTGATATAATCCAGATGATTTGCTTTGATCTCACAAAAATTTTAAATTTTCAAAATATAATTCTAAATTTTGCATTATAATGATCAATTGATAGCTAATGACTTCTCTCTGATTGGTTTCTCACATGCAGATGTCAGAAAATAGAATGTGGAAGTTTGAGGTGAAATGTGTTAATAATATGCTAGAAAATAAGAACCCAACCTTCCAGAAAATCCAATGTATCATTTCCTTCAACAGCATTTGCTAAATAAGAAATGAGGTTTTTATACTAAAATCTAAGTTGAAAAATTAGTGTTTTAGCAAATGAAAATTGATTGGAATTTCCTTTAAATGATATTATTTTATAGAAATTTCACTTTAACTTATTGAAATTTTAATATTATAACTATTGGCATTGAAATGAAATTTGAAATTGCTGAATAACATAAAACCTGTGACATGACATCTTATTTTCTCATCTTGCCTACAATGTCAAATTTAACTGAAATTATTCAAACATTTGAGAGACATGTAAAACAATGGGATGGACCTATTGTAATGCCACAAATAAGCATGCCCCTCAAATAAGTGCCCTTCAACCTTCAAAATTACTTCAAAATCTATTTTTTTAAATTGGTGTCCCTCTTGATTAAGTGCCTCCCTTGAATAAGTGCTCACCCTGGAGTCTCAAAAATTAAATAAGCGCCCAGGCGGTGCTTATTTGATGCATTACATTGTAAAGCAAAGCAAAATAAGACAAGAAAAACAAACTTACTGAAAAATATTAGGTATGAAGGTATCTTGTTATTTTACGTGTTGTTTGACATATCAAATGAGATGAAACACTTTAGAAAAATGCACAATGTTAACTGAAACTTTTTTGCTGGTTACTTTTGTTTCTTCTATAATGATTTATCGATTTCATCACTGCATCTGCTTTCCAAAATCTAGTAGATTAAAACTACATCTTAATACTTTCTTTGGCTAAAAAATTATGCCAATCACAGTTTTATAAACATTCTGAAGAAGTAACAATGTTGTAAACACATACCAAGCCCTTTGTAATTTAGCTCCGTGCCATTGCTTTCAGATTTCAAACCCTCTTTTGCAATGTATTGTGCAAACAGCTCCTTAAGTTACATAAAGCAAAATTTACTTGAAGGTCGCTTAATCTGATTTCAGGAATACAAAATTTCACATTAAATATAAAAGCCTTTGATACTACAAAAATTTGAATTTAACATGGAAATACAGAAGCATAACGAACTAAAGGTAACCTCATTGGAGGATAAACATTGGATGATGACTAAAGGTAAGCAGAAATTTATTTCAAACTACAAATCCTTGTATTATTAGGCTTAAAACTTTCTACGCATGCTTTTTACAGAACATGCAGCACCCCGCTTTGACTGAATTCTCTTTTCTCTTTTGTCTCTTTCATTTCTTACTAATTTTCTTTAAACTTTTTTTTTCTGATCGTAACCTTGATAGTGTTTCTGTAGGGGAGAGGGTCTTTTTAAAATCTTATATGCTTTTTTCAAATTATTCTGTGGAAAACGTTTTCACAAATTCCCGAAAAAAATTTCATATTACCAGGACTGATATACAGACCAAAAGGAATGTGAGAGGAACAATTGATAAGCTTTTGACCAAGTAGTAGCCATTATCTATTCACCTAGTTGAAGAGACTAAGACAAAAAACTCTTTACATAAGTCAGGATCTCATGTAAACAGGTCCCAATACCTAAATATGCTTTTTGATTTGTTTCACTCAATTTTGAAAACTGGCTCTCAAATCTTGAATCTGCAATCAAAATTCTAACTGATTCAGGTAGGGTTGCGATTTGGCTGCTTTGATGGCTAACTTTCTCAATTTTGTAAACTTTTCAAAAACCATCACAAATAATGTTTATTTGGCCAAAAAAGTAACAGTTGGTTGAATTTTGGGCAAGTAAACAGACCAAATAAAGTACAATGGTAACAACTATCTTTGCCAAAATAATGCTCAACAATATTTTTAAAGGACAAATGAGAATTTTAACATATCTGCAAATAATTTGATGAGAAAATTTTCACCAGATTTTGAATTCAGCTACATGCCTTGCGCAGAAAAGGTCAAAGTTGATTGTTCATGTCAGCTCCGCTTTTAACAATGAAGAATCCTCTGATGGCATAAGTTTAAAGGCAATTTGGGTCTGATATAGCAAAACCAAATAAAATAGATATTTTCGTTCAGACAAGAACGAATGTTTTCTAAGCGTGCACACATTGTTTTCGTTCAAAACTCAGGCGTGCAACTTCTATACTTTCAATTGACAAAAAAGGACAAGATCTGGGGGACGACAAAGGAACCGGGATACACTCTACACTGGAATATCGTTTAGTAAAATACTTACAGCAGCTCTTGCAATCAAAAAATATCCTTCTGTGTTAACATTCCCAAGGTCTGGACTACTTCGCATTATCATTTTAATTCTAGTTAATGGCAACTGAAGAAGTTTGTTTGATTTGTTTGGTGAATCGTCAGCCATTTTGTACAGTCTTTTTGTATCTGGCGGGCTATCCAAACTGAGGCTACGGTCTTATTGTGAATATGAAACGAGGTCAATGCAGTTTTTGCGTTGAGCTGTCTAGTTTCCATAGTTCTCGACCTAATGACGTAATTAGTTTACCCTAAACCTAACCCTAACCCTAAACCTAACCCTAACCCTAACTCTAACCCTTACCCTAAACCTAACCCTAACCCTAACCCTAACCCTAACCCTAAACATAACTTTAACCCTTACTCTAACCCTAACCCTTTACTTGAAATAATTAATCATACTAATTTATGACTATTAATCATGCTTATTTATGACTAACAGGTCGAGCAGTATGGAAACTAGACAATTCCTTTTTTGCGTCGGCTCTTTTTTCGTGTATGTTGGTAAAGCGTAATTTAACAGGAAAATTTATTACTAACTTCACACACATAGGCGTACGGGGTGAGTTTAGGTAGGGGGGGGGCTGAAATTTGTTTGCCCGAAAAATAATAACACCAAATTTTAAGGAGTATACTTTAACACGTGTGAGCTTCTTTTATTAGTCAAAATTTATTGACGTGCAACGACATTAAAATAATGTTAACTAATAAGCATTTTTAAAATTTCACTCATTTTCATGTAAAAAAAAGATAAAATCTCTTCCTCGACAGCGACCAAATTATCGATTATTTTATCGATATCTTTTTGTCAACATAATTTGAATCATTTTCAGCAGTTCATACACTTTTTTGCTTACCTGCATATTCTTGTAGTCATTGAACAATTTGTGTTCCATTTCTAGGAGGTCAGAAACTCAAAATCTATTTGTAGAAGGAGCAAACATTTATGATGATTTCTGTTGAAGGGTTATCATTCACGCTTGCATTCCCTAATCACGGGCCAGTGGCGTAACGCAGTCAAGGGCATCTTGATTCAGCGTTATTCAACATTTTCTATTCACGGCATATCATTTGCAGATAGTTATTAATTTTTTCAATTTTATAGACCATTTAAGTGAAATTAGAGAATTTTCCACGGCACACTAGGCAATACATCAAGGCAATACCTCAAGGCAGTACCTCAAGGCAATACATCCAAGGGCCCCCGACCAAAAGGGGCCCAAGGTGCTTTACGTCCAGATCTTTAAACCTTTGCACAAGTTCAAATAACTTTTGAAAACTTTGAAAGTTCTTCAACTGAAGCTCTAAAACTCAGTTCTCCTTAGCTAACGAGAAAATAATTCTCATTTTTATCTTTTTCTATTGTGTTTGACATGCTCTGCACCATTTAATGTGATCTTCTTTCTGTCCGTGAATAAAAGTCTCGTAGCAGTTTTTTGCTTAGGGCCCCAGATGCCTCCGTTACGCCAAAGCACATGAAATGCGATAGTCATTATCACTAAATCGCACATAGATTTCTTCCAAACTTCATCCATTACATTGTAGAAACAGCTGAACAGAGCTTTGCTTGCTAGATGGGTCTTGAGGTCTTCATCCTTGCAAAGAAAGTAAGTGTCCTGTCCACTGCCTTCCCCCTCTGGCAAGCCCAGTGGATTGTGCTTTGTGCATATTACCTATTTGACGGTTCATTCAACTTTTCTCTTGGAATTACATGTCTTTTGGTGCTGGCTTCAATGAAATTGAAGGTACCTTGAACAACACCAAGCAAATTTCGCATTGCCTCACTTTCTGCAAGATTCAACTAATGGCCAAGGCAGTGGACATAGATGCTCAGCGGAGAACAGTCCTCCATTCGCTTTTCCAAGCCCTTGGCTTTGCCGCTCATTTAGACTGTCGAAGCATTGGCCAACAAGTTTCTACATATGCTTTAAAGCCTAATTTGTACAACTGTTGAAGACTGAGTTTTGTAAAATTTAGCTGACACAAACTGACATTTGTTCGTGCTGACGAAAGTAAGATGTTTCATCAATTATGACAGCATTACAGCCGCTTTCTTTTACTTCTTCGACAATCTTTTCAGGCACTAAATGGGCTGTTGCTGTTCTTGTCACTTTTTTGTGTTTTTTTCACCCAACAGATTTTTACCATATTCCATTACCTCCGAAAGCGCTCGCGATTACGACCACTTGATTTTTTCAACTGAGATATTTTTAAACATGTTCAAAATGTAGTTTATCTTATACTTATTGTTTTTGGAGAAGGCTCCTGCCCGAATGTTGCCCGAAAAAATCAGCTGCTCGAATCTAGGGGGGCTGAAGCCTCCCAAGATCCCCCCGTCCCGTACACCTATGTGCAAACATATTTGTACCAAAGCAAAGGCCCATTTTGCTCCACCATGCTTGTCATGCGCACGAAATGACACCACTTAGCTAAAAGTAAGAAGCGTTTTTTGAGTATCGATGCAGATTCTTTCTATTGTGCATCAGAATTAAAAAAAAGAACAAAGCTTTTAGGAGCTCACAATGTCTCTAAAAGCACTAGAAAATTATCATGTTGAAGCCAGTTTACAAAGGCACTTTACCTCATTAAAAAGTTGCTTACTCGCTATGACAAACATTGTTACTATTGTAATCGACATTGTTCTGAAGATGGGATAATGAAGCGAAAAACATAGGAAGGGATATTAACTGAAGGAGGTAGTCAGAACATGTTGCCTGCTAGTTTTTATAAATGACGAGCATCGTAGCTTTGCCAGTTTTTATGGCAAGGATTTTAGTAGTTTACGCAGTAAAATTTAAGGTTTCAACAATAGTGCTGCTCGTACAGAGGGTGATCTTCTGTAAAAACGACGATGGAATGAAAAATTATTTCATGATCAACATTAACACTATCCAGAGTTAATGTACAGAATAATGCTTTAGAAATTTATACAAACAGAAACCTGAGATGATTATATTCTTATGTCGAATACTCGAATCGCAAGTTGCATATAAGGCTAGGTATGAGGTCGAGATCCGGGCATTATTTAACAATGTTTAATACACTTTATTGTTTCCCTTTTGATCAACAAGTGGGCGTGTTTCTGTATCCAAGAGGCATTGCTGTCTTTGCACCTTGCATAAGAAACTAGCTTAAACAGATCGGGGAGAAGACAACGAGCTAAAGCTTGGAACGATCAAAAGATTCCACTGCACCACAGAATTCAGTACCGATGAATTGATTAAGAATTAATGACTAAAAGATGTTGAATTCATTTTTAGTTATCAAAGTACCTTACAACAGGTTTCATTATCATAAGTTTAATGATGTGTTCGTTTTTATAATTTGAAGTGTCATGGAGTAGAATCCCAGGGGGGTCACTTAAAATTTTTATATAGGGGGTCCATCCGAAAATTATTGGTAAGAACATTTTTTTGCGATCTGATACTTTTGGGTATCTGTATTTGATAATATATATTTTTGATACTTATGTGTCCAACTAACACATAATAATATTAAAAACAGAAATAAAAAGTAGATGTGTTTAAACTGATTATTATAAGAAACAGTCTAAATCACTATGGCTAGTAGTCTCTAATGTGCTCGACAAAAAGATTTTGTCTTCTGATATTTCTGGATTTCATCAAAACTTTTTGACTGATACTTTTGGGTCTGTCAAATTTGTTTTCGATACCTTTGGGTGAATTTTGATAATTGCGGATGGACCTCTGCGTATATAAAAAGTTTGAGTGACTCCTCTAGTAGAGGGATTTACCGGTAGCAGGGCACAATCTTGATTATAAAAAAAAGGTTAGGACTAAATGTTGCTTCTATTACAAAAGCAGGTTAAAGCCTAGAGGCATACTTCTTTGCAACCAAGAATCCTATTTTTGTACAAATTTTGAAATCAAGGACCGTTCGTTTACGACAAAATCAATAACTGCAACAGAATTTTAATTTTCTTCTTAAAAAGATCACAGTTAATTATTTAAAATCAAAAGGACATTAAATAGCTACAGTTTTGCAGCAAAAATAATTTGTTAAAAAAATTTATTATTAAATCTTCAATTTAATTTCATTAAAACAAAAACATTTTATCGAAGCAACTGTTTAGTTATTGATCAAAACAACTTTAAAATAAGTTGATTTTATTAGATATCTATATACTTGTCCTTCTATACACAAAGAGCGTTTTTATCACTTTCTACTCTCTCTGAATCGCACCTTTACCTTTAAGCTTGGCTTTTGGTGTTTATTGTTCACCTGGCAAGAGAAATTTAATTCCCGATCGATCTTCGACATGGGTTACAGTGAAGTGCTTGATTCTGGCAAATGCCCATTGCCACTTTTCTTTTGACTTTTAAAAGCGCTAAATATTCTCTCTAATGCTGGTCGGCTTCTGGTATTACCATTGTGTAGCTGTTTTCAAGATAGGCAAATTGATTAGAAAAGACATGAAATTAAATTAATAAATAAAATTTATCTCAGAATATCTCAGGAAAATAGATAGGCCAGACCAAAAAAGGATCTAGATGTAGACAATACGACAAGGCCTCGAAAGAATTGACATCAAGAGACCTCTCCAAAGAAAAAAAGATTAAGTAAACACTTGGAATTGATGCAAGACAGGCATGAATGGTGCAAAACTGTAAGAAAACTGCATACAACTTCAAAATTTAAGTATTAAGTTTTATGTAAAAATAGAGCAAATTCAAGCCAATAGATTGCAACATCAAATTTTCTTTTACATGAAACTTGACAATATATATGAAGCAATTCTTCCTATGGCTATTAATACTATTAGTTTCATAACGTTAGATTTATATCTTAAATTGTTTTTCACAGGTATGGTGAAGTTGAGAGGGAACATAATGAAAAAACCAACCAAACGCTTTCCGTCCTTAACTTTCAGTAAGCATTAGAAACCTGTTCTTCCTCTAGAGGTCCGCGAACGTTCTTTTAAAAAGAATCAGCTGGGCTTTTTTAAAGTACCAAATAGCAAGTCTTTCTTGTCCAGCCAAAGTTAGATTTCTTTGATTTATAAAAACGGTAGACTTTGAGTACTTAAGCAATGACATCATAAAAACAAATTTTTAGAACTTTGAAATTTGGATCCAATAGCCTGAAAGAGCGTTGCAAAGTATTTTTTAATGTTCAAAAGCAGTTAAATGTGCTACAAATTGGCTGAGACATGGCTACAAGTTCACAGGATCTATAAAATCACTAGGTCTTTGTTCTTTAAACTACATAAACCAGGCCAAATAGCAACTATCCGTTTGCAAACCTGAAAACACTCAATTTTTAACAATTTAACTTATTTTCCATACTTTGGAGTACCTAAAGATGTTTTTAGGCTATGTGCTCAAAAGTCAAATATTCTAAAAAAAGTTTGATGACGTCAATCTTAAGAACTTTATCATCCACTTTAATCAGAAAACCCCAGCTGAAATTTGAGATAAAGCCATGGGAACTGAGCAGATTGAAGATTCTTTCTATGCTAGTTCTCTCAATTTGACAGTACTTTTAGGAAACACTTGACAGTGATATTCAAAATGAGGTGAAATCCAAGGCTTTTTAACAAGAGTACTAAGCAATTCAACACAGTTAGTCTGAGAAGGTAATTATAATCAGTTGAATGACCTCAGATACTTAAGCACATCTTTATCAAAATAAATGCACATGGCACACTGTCACAGTTCTGATAATACAAGCTGTTTGAATAACTCAATGTACTTGACATCTTCACTACAATTACAATTTAAACGTTTCTTGAGCTGCTTTTGTTAGATGAAAATTTGTTTGCAACTACTGGATTCAGAGAGCTTAGCAACATCAGACTCAAAACTACACTAACAGCAATGTTGGGGTGGGGTACTCACGGCAGATTGCAAATACGGGTTTATTAATTTTATCCAAGTATCCTTTGCATATTTGCAATGAGTGAATACTGAAACATCCTTTGGGTTTAAAATCTTCGGCAAACTTCCCCTCTTCTTGATATCGTTAATGAAAGACTTAACTTCATTCCTTACAACAAAACCTTCTTCTAAAACCATTACCCAAAGCAAACACAACCGATGAAAAGCGATGGCCATCTTACAAAGTAGTTGCAACTCAGCTGTCAAGAGATTCAGTAAGCAAACCTAGATTTTAAAGACAATGTTAAACGTTTTCAATTTTACCATGACCATTCTCTTCGACTGGAAAATTTGATAAAAACCTGACCTTGCTGTCGTTCATTCTTATGTTCGCTACTTCTTTAGCTTGTCGACTTTCCAGCTCTTCCAGTTGTCTTATCCAGTTATCTGCAAATTCTTTAATCTGTTGTTTCAAGTCACTGATGTCATTTTTGAAAATGTTGCGCTGAAAGTAACTCACTTTTCCAGATTCCCACTGAACCCTCCACTCCATCAGCTCAGGCTCTAAAAGAAAATAAAATCGTGGTTTGATTCTTCCATGTCTAGGTTTGCAATCGTCACATTGCATTACTGTATTTCCTCTAATGAACCCCGCCCCTTGATAAACGCCGCCCTCTATTGAACGCCGCACCTTCAGTCATCCATTTGGAAAAAACGCCGCCCTCTGATGAACGCCGCGGCGTTCATTAG
Source organism: Rhopilema esculentum (assembly GCF_013076305.1). The sequence goes on from NW_027019306.1 coordinate 4,534,614, forward strand.
AAAACACACCACTATTCAAAAGCTATGAAAGTTTTTATGTCATAGAGACGAGGACTCTGACGGAGGAAGGGGTATTGAAATTCCTTGACATTTCCATAACATGAAGACATTTTTGTAATTTTCAAAAATTGTTCACACAATCTTTATTACATGTTTTGGGAAAAGAAAACATTGTTTAAAGTCTGTTTTTATTATTTTTCATCGCATTTTTCATTTGAAAAACTTTTCATTTTGTATTGAACACCGCCCTCTGATCAACGCCGCCCTCTATTGAACGCCGCATCCAAAATTTGGAGTTTGTAGTAAACGTCGTGGCATTCTTTAGAGGAAATACGGTACTCCAATCATTGGTAAAGTACAAATGACTTTATTAAAACATAAAAAGGAAAAGAATTACTTAAAAAGTGATATTTTTCTTTAGGCCTGATAATTGAAACCGCTACAGGAGAACGACGGAAATTGTTTGAGCTAACGAATGTTTGATTTTTTCAAGATGTCGAACAACGCATTAGGGATGATTCAAATGAATCTAAAAACAGTATGAGTTATCGGGGACTTCGAATCATCGTGACTGAGTTGTCGGGGCTGTTAGCTATTCGGGCTTCAACCTGTCATGTACAATTTTTCAGTGATATACAAAGTATTGAATCATTACCATCGTGAATTATTGCAATTGGGAAAAACTGTGCATACCTTTTTTATCTGTGGCGCTATTGGGAGCCATTTGATATTTTCTCTTTCTCGCATTGACACATTCGCAAGTAAGGCCAACGAGAAAAAGTAAGACAAACGTTCCAAGGCCGATGAACACAATGTACTTGAAATAAACAGAATCAGCATCGAAAATATTTGCTGACTTTTTTGACGCCAAATTTGAATTCCCTCTTGTCTACAAAAAACATATATAGCCATACAATGATCCCGATATCTTCAAGGACTTATAAACTTAATATGATAACATCCATAGAGAAAGAGAGAGTAATTTTAACAGCTCCCCAATGGCCTCATTAAGCGTGCAACTGTAAGTCGCAACTTAAAAACCGTCTTCTTCTATAAACCAGAGTGTAAGAGTCTAATTATTTGTATTACCAAATTGAAGTAACATTCTAAACACTTGTATAATTTTTAAAACCTGGTGGAATTAAATCAATGCATAAAAAATGAATATTGGAATCAGCTGTTATTCATCGTATTTGCTGAGTGGACGAGCTTTAATATTTTTCCCTGAGTGCTGCAACTGGTTTGAGCTTAACCTAATTTGAGAAAAATGAAAATGCTTTCTTTCTGAGCCTGCCATTTGTTGACAAGGTCTGCATCTTCCTTCACAGACAATCAATACGTTAAATTCATGACTGCTACTTGCTGCATATATCAATTCACTTATGCAGACATCTGAAGCTTCCCGAGGCTATTTGGGAACCCGAGGTAGCTTGGGCCCTAGACACTCGTGCAGACACTCGAGACTGTTATTAAGGGCCAATAACTGAAATACTTGAAAATAAAAAATTATGCATTGGGGGATCAAATAATCATATTCCTTCTTGTTTCTACTTGTCAGAAAGCATTAGAAACCAGTCCTCTTGTGCATTTCTTGCACACGAACTTCTGAAGCGGGTCCACTATATTTACGCGATTATGCAGATTAGACCTAAAATCGAGTGCGATTAACCGTTTACGGCATCGCTGCGATTACGGATATTTCCAAAAAATTTCATGATCAACGAGCATCGTAGGAGAAAGGTGCTGTTAGGCGGATATCAGACCCCTTATAATGGAACAACCTAACAGGTACTGTATACAGTGAACGTACAGTCTCTCCAGTCCCAGTGACCTTTCTTTAAAGTGCAAGAGCTTTCATTTTCTCGGCATAGCACTCATGGACAAGATCTTCATCTTTGTCCTCAGCTGAAACTTCACTTTTATTGCATAAACACGTTGGTTAAAGATAAAGAACATCGAATGTTTGGTTTTAAAATACTAGAAAAAATCTACGTTTCGTGTTAATTTTTAATACTAGCGAAAAGACTCTTTAGGACACCGTCAAAATTATTTTCAGGTCACGATGCCCTGCCCTTTGAAGTAAGTACAATTAATATTGTTTCGTTAATGAAAGCAACATAGCAAATGAAAAATATTGTGGCTATTGTGATGAAGAGATCATTTCCATTATCGGACAGCATAACCAATTTTATACATTCTAGTTCACTATCCCGGGCCAAGGCGTCGGTACTATGAATCTTTTATCAAAATGTTTACCTTTAATGGCTTGATAACTTTAGATATCGTAGCGTATATCTGACTTTGCTTGGATTCCAAGTAGTGGGAAAAGCACTTCCTTAATGCCAGCCCATCTCTTGACAACACTACTCCGTATGAAAATGAATAGTCGATAACTTGCTGTAGCCGCAGTGACTTTAACTGTTCTTGAAATTCCCCAGCTATATACGTGTCCAAGAGAATTCCTTGCACTTCACCCTCTTCGACTTTGCTAACAATTTCCTCCACAGAATTATAGGCTGAAAATAGAAATGATTTGTGCAAAAGTTTTATCTAGACTATGTTAAAGAAATGAGCAGACTATGTTAAAGAAAATTTAGGGCAAATACATGGATCGAAAAAGCTATAGAAGTTGCCACACCATTACTTTTTTGAATAGACTTATAAAGAAATCTACTTTACCAAAAAAGTGATTTTTTTAAAGGATGTTTCTACTACGCTTTTACAATATGGAAAACTTTGCGTGAAATATTTGAAACTTACAGTTGATAATTTTATTCCATAGGCTGCCCCCCCCCCCCACACACACACACATACACACAACTCCTATGTCTCTTACACCGATGTTTAGACCAGCGTAATAGGCAATTATAAATTTGGTCTCTGTATTAATTTTCGCCATCTTGGGGATTAGTTTCTTATATTCCTATTTCGCAAAAGGAAAGCCTTTCCCAAACACTCCAGTATTCACCAGTTTGAATGTAAAATTACAACTTGGTAGACACAGGTACTTGAAATTCAATATTCTTTCATTCTCTGCTCATTAATTTATAACTAATTCAATTCATGATGTCTATCCATATTTCGAATCATGTTACCTTTAGTCTCCGCGTTTCGCTTCACTCCAAGCCTGTATTCCTCACTGTTTTCAAGCACCCCAACCTTGGTACCGTACAGTTTTGTTTCGTCTGAGAGACTACTTGCTGTCAGCATTGTTGTTATTGTTGCTGTGAATGTTGATATAATTACCAAGCCAACCAAGATCCAAACGATTCCAAACAGTCTTGCAGGGAATGAGCGTGGAGCTTTGTCACCATATCTAGAAAATATTAAAGAAATTATGTGTTAGCATACTTAGTCAATACTCCCAGGTGTCATCTACCATGGCATACTTATGGACAAAAGCAGAGTCTACCATTAGCTGCATTCCAAATAGCTATAATTAAATTCCAACTACGAAAAATTGTTAATCTAGTGTTGGGGCTAATGAAACGAAAGTTCCACAAGGTTCACGCCTAGGTCCTCTGACTTTGATTGTTTTATCAAATAGCAATGAGGATCTTCATTATTGTAACGTTTATTAATGCAAATAGTGTCAGCTCTACAACAAGTGCGCTTTAGCTGAACCTGGTGGGACCTGGTGTTAAATTAAGGTCTTCATAATAATTAACATTTGTTGTTAGGCAGCAAACAGTAAGGCAAAAACAAACAGGGCAAAAACACATTGTTACGATAGAAGCTAAAGAAAAACTCCTAGCTGCTGAATTCTAGCTACGGCTAGAACTTACCCCACTGTTGTCATGGTGATAAATGCCCACCAGAAACCTTCCCAGCTTCCTTCAATAAAGGAGTTTGGAAACTCGACTGGGTTACGTACTGTATCCTTAGAAATAAACGAAGGTACCGTTAAATATAAAAAGAATTTAGGCAGAAAACACAAGACTTCTTTATTGATTGAATATATAAAGCTTGGATGAATAAAGAGTACCATAGGTGCTATCTTGGACTGAACTACTAAAGGGGAAATATATTGATTCAGTAAGCATTCTTGCTAACTTCTGACAGAAACTTTTCCAGTCAGAAATTCCAGTTAAAGATTAAAAGATGGTGTTCCTATGGATGTTATCAGCAGAAATTTAGCAGAAATAATTTAACAACCCGTAAATTCTATCTCAAAAAAGATAAGAAATGTAAATTATTAATGTAAAGTATAGCGATTGATGGAATATTGAGTAAATATGAATGAAAGAGCGATAGCATACCAAAAACCAAATTATTACTCCAGATAAACACGCAAGCAAAAATGTGATTGCAAGAATAGGCCACGTGCTTCCAAGAGAATCGAGAAGTGCACTTTTTTCCTTTGGTTTGTCTTTTATAAAGAAGGCGATTCCGGGCGATTCGACTAAAAATTGATAAAAAGTAGCTAAACTGCAAAAGCTTTCTTGATGAACAGATAAAAGTAAAATGCAAATAAAAGTTTATTATCTTTTAACTAGACAGTTTTGATGCAGCAATTTCATGCAGTAGAAACTCTATTGGAAAAGTTCACATAATGTGCACCACCCTACACTACCCTTTTCCTATTGATAGAGTTAAAACTTGTCATGATGCTTACAATGTTTACACGAATCTTCAATAAAAGACAACGTTTGCTGTTTATAAATCAAAATGAACATAATGAAATTCAAATTACTACGTAAAATAAAATTGGACATTACCAATGGGCATGAACGGCAATCCTTTGAACAAGGTTTGATCCGGAGAGCCATACAAAGGACAGCCAAAATCGACTGTTTTGTTAACTTCAATTACAGCTTCCACATCACTCGAGCCATTATACGGACCATCAAATGATAAAAGAGAGCAGTTTGCACAGCAAGCGATGACTACCTGAGTCAGCAAATCTTTGAAAAGACCAAATGGCTCTTGATTGGAAGAATTTGCTAGGTAGGGACTTCGCGCCCACCAAGCGGCTTTAAATTCTCCCGTGCATTCAGGTGGTGGAGTACAACCAAGGGCTAAAAGGAGATTTGAGAAAGCGTTAATTTCTTGACAGAATACTAAATCGATCTTCTTCAATACTGATACCCTTGGAGAAACCTTACATGGAAAAGGACATTTCGTTTTGATAGCCATGTAACCATCTTTGGTACTTTTGATGGCGATCAGAATCAGCCAAGATGATGCTGGAGTAAATTCATTATAGGGTTCATTTATACAGTATTTCTACTGGATACCAGGATGTATAGGTTTTTTACAACATACAAGGCCACCTTTCTCCTTTTGCACAGTAGTGGAAAATTTCTCAACTTTCTATATATGTTAAAGAACTCAAAAAAAAAATTAATGATCAGTTTTGGAAAGACTCCTTGTTTTGTAAAGAGGAAAGAACTTTATTAATCAAACAAAAATAGTCTTTACTGCAAGTGTTTTGTTAGACCTAATGTCACAACATCCAGAATACATAACTCCTATATGACTTCTTTACTTAAAAGTCATTCATAAACTACTTGTGTTGGATTGGTCCGTATTTCAATCACCATCTGTTTGATCTCATCGATCAAGATGTCTATTGCTAGTGCATGTTCTGCATAATTTGAAAATATACCAATGAATGACACACTGGTTTCTTTGCTGTTTATTTGCGGTATTTTGTAACTGATTTTTGAAAAAGAATCTGGAATAGCTTATTCTAAAGAGTAACTAATAATTTGCTATACCATCTCATTGTATATATCTTTACATGCCCATTTTTGAACTGCATTGTTTTCATATTTCAATCTTAATACGAGATGTAACGAAGCAGGTACTTAGACCTAAACAGCTATGTGTGTGAGTAAATTAGGCAAGTTGTGAGAAAGAAAGAGAAAACATCATACGTTCGCAATAATCAAAACCATCTCCCTTATATCCAGGGTTACACTTGCATCTGTAGCTGCCAGGTTGATTGTAACACGTGGCATTGCCTGTGCAGTTCGTGAAAAGGCATTCGTTGATATCTGCAGAGAAAAAGATGATTCAAAACATTTGTATCTTAAAAGGTTTGTTGATCTAAATAAATTCAATGCATAAATAGGAATTTTCTGAACCAAAAACCTAGCCTTTTACTGCATAATTGTATTGTCGGTTTTATAGCAATACAAGTAAAAATTGTGTGGCTATGCCTAGAATGTAAAACAATTACTTTTCTTCATTCAAAACTGCAATATATAACTATTGAAATAAACCAGGTGTTAAGTAGTTTAATCCAAACATCCATGGATGAGTTAATCTCTTAAAATTAACGTGTATATAATCTACAAAAAGCACACTTCAAAGCCAGTCAAAACCAGTTTTGTTGATTAAACAACTTGTCATATAGATGTAGAGCAATTTGGAACAGCATCTGCAATGAAATTGAATTTATTCTGACCTTAGATCCATTTAAGATGAAAACAAGATTCGTGCGCCTTTTGGACGTATCTGTGACCTATGCAAGCAGTATGCTTGTTATACTGGCATATCCCATAAACATTAAACTCAAGATTGTCATTGAGTCTGCCTTTTAAAGTTGTCTTTACCTTCACAAACGGTTCCGTTTCCAGTCCATCCTTCGCGGCATTGGCATTTAAATGAACCATAAGTATCAGAGCACGTCGCTGCATCATCGCAAGGGTTCTTCTCATAGTTGCATTCATTTATATCTGAAAAATGAAATCAACTATTAAATTATGCTGCAAAATAACAAACAGGCTTAAGAGAAAGTATACAGAGTTCACTTCATACATTCAAAAGAAAGATTCTTGGTTGAGACATTGTACAGAAATCGTTTCAGGGCGAATTGATTTTCATTTCTCATCGTTTCAAACTTCATGTACATTTTTCGAGGCACCAAACATCTTAATTAAATATCTCATATCGCTTGTCTCATGCTGACGATTTTGTGACGATTAGTTCCAAGCAATTATTTTTACTTGGCTTGATTTAAAATCATTTTTAATTGAGTTAAAAATATTGTTTCTAAAAAGTGGGGTAATTATTACTTATTATATTACACGAAGAACAATCCCCCTCTACAGAAAAAGGGTGTGTCATAAATGAAAATAGACTTTAATTTGTATTCACTTTCACATCCATATCCATCACCATCGAAGCCTTCTTTGCAGTCACAACGATAAGAACCAACAGTGTTTATACAATCAGCATCCTTGCTGCATTCATTACTTTCCAAACATTCGTTGATATCTAAGACAAAAATCCAAAGTACATCACTGCAATGTTGTCTAAATGAATGGTGTTGATAGTGAATTACTATGGCAATGACTATAGCAAGGAGCCGAGCTCTGAAACTGCAAAGGTACAATTGGAGATTTAAGTGACAGAAGTCGCATTTATTAATGATCTTCCTTTATACATCAAAACTTCGCAGTGTATATACCAGGTAAAATATTTTGTATCAAAGGCTATACGTGTTGACACAATCCGGACTAATTTGTAGCATAAAATCATTTGAAATTAGTTTCTTTGTGGTATTCAAGGTTTGATTACCTGAGCACATGGTACCATTGCCTCTGAATCCAGTGTTGCACCGGCAACTGAAAGATCCAATTGAATTCGTGCACGTTGCATTGGCGTGGCAAGTGCCATTCAACGAACATTCATCTACGTCTATGGAACAATCATTTCATTTCATTTCTTTTCATTAAAAGTTCTTTACACACAAAATCCCTCTAGCTTACAAATGGGAACGAATAAATAGGAATAAATAGGAACGTAAATATCACAGCTCATTCAGGTAGACGATAAAAAGAAATGGTCCCAAGCATCACCCTTTGGATATACCACATGTTGCCAATCTAGCCCCTAACTGGTGCCCATTAGTTAAGCGGAACTGTTTTCTATCACTTAATGAAAGCGTGAACTCTTTTCTAACTTTTTATCAATATTTCATCATTTACGGTATCAAATGCCTTTTTTAATCATGAATGAAGGCCAAGTTGAGTTGTTTTCTACCCTGTCATATCTGCCACATGTTCTCATACAGTAAAGAATAACAATTGTGAGCGATTTTACATCATAACAAAACATCAATAAAACTGTCAGTTCGGCCGTAAACAAACGTAACTCGTTAAAAAAATAATCGAGAGTTTCTATTTATCGTAAATGTAAAAAACGTAAGACAACAAAAGAAAATAAATCATCATTTGAAATAACAAAGGAAAATAATTAATCTTCAAGTTATTAAGAAAACAATTTACAGCTGCTGCGCTAAGGCTAGAATAAGCCTTAATACATCTGCGAAATGTGACTACAAGAAAGATAGAACATGACATTGTGTGGTTTGCACAGTGTTCATTTCCCTCGCAAAACATTTCCCTCGCAAAAATATACATAATCTCAGAAACAAATATGGTCTATGGGGGAACAATCTGGCCTTGAAATGCACCTGTTTCATAAAGTTTAATTGCTGTGAAGCAAAATTGGAAATTTTTAATCTGAAAAGCCGTCAAAGAGCGGCATGAATAGTTAAATAGTTTTGTGGTGCTATGATCTAAATCTCCAGAAGTGACCTGTATCTTATCGATGGAAAAAGACAGCTTTTCTAAGCCTCACCCTCATTACAAACCATTAAAGGTCTCTTTAGCTAAAAGTTGTCTTTATATTTGTCGAGTGCAAAGGTTGTATTTTCAGCAGTATCATTAAACGTTTACGCAAAACTCTAAGTTGTTGTAAAGTTATCAGGCTGAAAAGTTACCCTTAGAACGAAAAAAACGAATCAATTCGCTGACATATTAACATAACGATATTCGGTTTCGATTGGTTGTGAATTTGTTACTTGGTAAATGCCATGCAATTTAGAAAGCATTCGCTGTGGCGAATTGAGCAGTATGTTCTAAATCGACTTTGACCAAGGCATCTCAACTTCCATTGAGCATTTCGCACCAAAGTGGCGCCAAATTTCCATCACAATGTAACCAAGATAGACGTTCTCTTTAATTCAATTCAATTTGATTTTCAGAATACATTGATTCAGAACTGACAAACGTAATCAAGAATTATACAACAAACAATGAATTCAATTCTAATTTACGCAATCTAGCAATTTTTCTTCATTTGGATTCACTAAAGTTGAAATTACCTTTACAATAACGAAAACCATCTCCATTGAAACCATTGTTACACCGGCAAAGGTACGAGCCAATTGTATTAATGCAGTATGCGTCAGTGTGGCAAAGCATCTTAAGCTCCTCCGTAGCATTTTGTTTGCATTCATCAGTATCTGCAAGCGCAATCAAGTTTCAGAGTTTTCAGAATTGACAAATTTGTAATTACTGAATCAATCTACTCTTTCTATCCCCGCCAATTGTAAGCTTTAAAAGATTTCTTCATCGGTACACGCTTTTTTTAAAAGAACACTTGGCTCCAGTTTCAGTCTTGCGTTTCCTATTTTTTCGCATAATTTCAGCCTAACATGTTCTTGTTTCTTATTTCTTTAACAGAATTTCTGTGCATAATAGTGTCCGGATAATTTTGCTTATCGCTTTTTGTTTTTCTGTTGCTATTCTTTCATTTTTCAGTTTTTGGTGGTATTTTATATCTTGAGTTTTATTAAGTTTCAGCCTGCCTTGCTTCTTATGTTGTTCTCATTTTTTGGGCAAATCTCAGCTTGGTGTTTCTTATAAGGGTCGTTCGTATAAATATAGCGTGTAGTCAAAGAGAAGTGTTTAAAATCGACGAGGGTTGAATGACTGAAGTTGTTGAGCTGTGGGATGCAAGAAAGTATCCACAATCAGCTCATTTTTACAAGAACATGAAACCTATTTTTTCAACTATGGTATCCTCAAAGAATAGGTTTAAGTTTTAGGCCTGGAAATATTCTCTTATTTTTTCTTTTTCTAACAAAGTTTCCCTTTTAAAAAATACGTGTAGACAGCCCCAGTGAGAAAAGTAGACCGTGTCAAGAGTTACTTTACTGAACTGCCTACCTGAAATGTCGAGTGTAGAAATTCTTGAGTTGCGTACTGTTCCATTCATATTTGCTGTACAAAAATAATAGCCTGATTCCTCTGGTCTTCCGAGTACTTTAAAGCTTTTCCCGTAGCCAACGACCTTCTTTAACTTTGTTTCCTAGAAAACGTTTCAGAACTTTGGTTTAAGAAAGATTCCGAATTTTATGAAGTGAACCTAGAAAATTAGAAATTAATGGCGGAAGCTTGAAATTTTCATTTGCAATTGACATCCTGAACTTCCCTATATTGAAAGTCTTTTTATTTCCCCTCGTTTTGAAAGAATAAAGGTCTTTCAGACATTCACTATCTCGAATTTTATCTCAGAAATTATCTGTCTCGAGCTCTTTTCTTATTTCCTTTTGAGGGAAACTGCCCGTTATCTCGCAATTGACGAGCTTTCTTCTGAGCTCCGTTTTATTTAAATGTTGGAGGACAGTCAAGAAAATGAAATGATGAAATTTTATATGATAATTTACTTTATATGAATAATAATCTTAAGCTAAAATAGAATTAACTGGCCTTCGAATTATATCTTTTGAACAATAAAGTTTATGAAATTTTGCAAAAGAAATCTTGTATTCCAGCCAGTGTCTTTTACCTAATCTTGAACCTTAAATTTCCTGATTTTTATTGGACTTCTATAATTTTGAATATTCGCTTTCTTCGGTAGATTTTACATTCCCTTATTTATGAGTTCTAAATGGCAGGCGTGAAGATACTGCCAATGATCATCGGAAAATATTTCCTTCGCACTAAATTCATAACCAGCGACCAAAAATTTGCATGCCGCCATTAAGCATATCTTCGTTACGTGAATCATGTAACTATGTAGCACCAGTAAAATTCAAGCAAATCGCAAGTTATACAAGAGAAAGGATTTTTTTACCCTGGGTCGACCATCTTTTTACCGAGGGTCTGGTACCCAGTGTAGGATTCTTCTTGCGCGACCCTTACACTTGCTAAGAAACCTTGCAGCTGCTCTTTATTGCATCTATCATCTGCCAATGTTTTTTATCTTATCACATCAAATAAAAAATTTATGTCACGGATTAAGAGCAGAACCCTTCATACCCTGCTTATCCAATTCCACGTGTATTTTGTGATGCTTTGTGATCCAATAGCTGCACATTGATATTCAAATATGCTTGAATGATTGGTATACACTGGCCAAGGCTGCTCAATGAAACTTGGCCCTCTGTCGTCATAAGCCAGAGCAGCTGTCTTTTCTGTATGAAAAATTTTAAGGCTTGTCAACTTTGAAAACATAGAAAACAATAAATAAAGAGAAAGATTCATCTTTAGGAAGAAATTAATACTATCAGTGGCTTACCAAGCATCACAATCGACATCCTAGTTCCACTTAATACCGTCACCGAGTCATTTACATCGGTCAGAGTCAAGTAAAGACCAACAGTCTGCCATTTTTGAAGCTTCAATGACGTAATGAAACTTGTCCCGCAAGTTTTACCGTTCTGGTTATCACACAGTGGAACAGAAAAGCTATGCTTCTCTAATTCGTCTGTTACAGAGAGAAACAACGACCTAAAATTGTAAAGGAAATGATGATGAATTGTCATTGTTTTGTATAATTAACACGAAGAGAATAAGAAAGTCAACTAGGGAACAGACTAAAGGTCGTGGCTTAGTGACATTTAGGAGTCAGCAAAACTAGTGTTTCAAGAAAATGAAAGTTTTCACAGACCGCCTCGGAACATATTTATAATACTTGCTTGGGCGAAATTAACTAATCACTCTGACATATAAGTAAATATTCTTTCACAATCCATTTTTCAAGACATACCCCCTGTACGAAGGAGAAAAACTACTAATAGCCTTAGTCAAATACTAAAGAGGAAGGGGTGTTGTGAATCCCAGATGTCTTTCCATATTCCCTACCATACAGTTTTCCTTTTCCACATATCTTGCTATACTCAGTATAAAGATATATACATTTTTTATAGTAGGCTGATGACTCCTCGTTGCAAGGATGAAGCGCGTTCCAGAAAAATTATAAATTGTCTTTTGTCATTGTCTTTCTAAAAATTTTTATTTATATAGATTTATGTAGATATTGCGCAAAAAGCAATTGATACTAGCAGAAAGCAGATGCTACAATCCTTGACAAAAGTCCTTGGAACACCCTGCGACCAATGAAAGATTTTGAAGAAATAAAAGTTTCCGGCTGTAAGATACAGAAATATCCCCCCTCCCCCCAAAAACAATGTTGGCTGAAAAGCCTATTACTTACCCTAGCTGATAAACTGACATTGGACGAATTTCAAGCTTTGAAACTGTTGTTATTCAACATTGTTTCAAAGGGGAAAGGGGGATGCTACTGAAGTTATGCAAAATTTTAGCTTGGTGTACCAAGACTTCTGGCAAGGATTGTAGCAATATAGATTTAGTCGCAGAAAAAACAAGTTTTTTGGTACTGGGTTCAGCTTATCATGCAGAACCTTCAGCCAATATAACATAAATTGCAAGCAAAATGCTGTTCTTATATCGGACATTTATTTGTTCGTTCAACATGTGACTAAAAGTATCGTGGCATCGTTTGAAATTTTAAATTTGACATTTTTTTGCATCTGATTGGCCAATAATGCAGGATGTATTGGCAGAAGCAACAAATTAAAGCTGATGCTACGACAATGTTTCGCAAATTTTAATCAGGATCAATGAATTCGACCTGCCTGTTAATTCTATCACTGATTTCTTTTCTCTTTGGCAATGCTAAACACGACTTTTTTAATTGAATTTACAAGCATGGATGTAAATATGCCGTTATCATGTCTTACTTGACAAACGTTTAATTGGCATTTGAAAGTTGGTTAGCTACCTTTTCGTCATATCTCTCAGCCTGCTGTCAAGACTAATTACCCTTGAACCAAACATCTTTTCTTACCATTTTCTCTATTGAATATTAATCTTTATTTCTATAGAATCAGGAACGAGTTAAAAATTATGTTTTCGGAAATCAAAGATCCGTTAATTTACTAGATTCTGAGAAAAAATTATAGCCTCACCTTTTACCCTTCCTTTGGGCAACAAATCTGAAATTGACAACAAAAAGATACTCTGCAGGCAGTTTGCTGATAAGCAAACCATGCTGAAAATCAAATTTCAGTTCGTTCTTAAAGTTAAGAATCCTTTCCCAACCTACTAAGACTCTGGACGTTCTATTGCTGGGTTTCATCACCAAATTTTCAACAAGTGTCAGAGTGATTCCAGCGTTCAAAGATGGTATTTCGTATAATGTAGTCATGTTTGCATCAAAGTTGTTCGCGCTGTCTTCACACTCCAAAACCAGGCGTTCATTGCTGCCCAGGTAGACAACAGCAAATACAGGTTTGTTTTCTGGTGTAACAGTTCCTCTGTAATCAACGATGACGTCAAAATTCTTTTGGTCGTCATCTTTCCTTTTTGTCAATCGAAAGTTATTCAATGTGCTGTTTATGTTGCTAACAACCACTATGTATGGTCTATTCTTCAATGTTTTGTATTCAACTTCTGCAGAATTAGAACGAAAGTACATTGAAAACTACCAAAGAAAAATCGATAAAAATAAAGAATTAATTCAATTATATGTATCTTAACATATGTTAGGTACCTGGATTCCTTAATAAAGAAAGAGTTTGAAAAAGCAATGTTTTAACCGACGTATGAAATATTCAAAGACAAGCTTTAATCCAAATCAATCTTATTGAGCTAAAAAACCAGGTGATACGGCTAAAGATGACAATTATAAGAAATCAATGTACAATCAGAAACATAGACATAAAATGAGTTTATTGATGAATAAACTCAATATGTTTGCAGGAGAGATGAGCTATAATCAAAGCCAACATTATAAAAATTATCAAGGAACTTTATTGCTTACCAAGTTTGATATTATCAATTACAGCTGCCTTCTTGACAACAGACGTGATAATCCCTTTCCAGTATTGCAGCAAAGTTATGGTCATAAATGTCAAGCCCAAGAACTGAATATCGTTCTCTGGAGTGCACATGAATGTGATTTTCGTTGCCTTGTCGATCAGTGCAATACCTGATATTTGGTAGAGCCCACTTCCTTTGAAGCTTTCACTCAAAATTGATTGGCCTTGCTCAACTGATAGAAATCCGCATTCAACAACATCCATCAAAGATGCAGTTTGTAGCTCAAAGTTTACAGAAATAAGATATCTACCTGAAATAGAAAGAGATGATTTTAAGCTCGATGACAAAATATGAAGGGCCTATTATCACTTTTAGGCTTGATAAAAATAAAAAGGGCCTACACATAGGTGAAATGAGTATTTTTACATTAAATATATTATAGTTCATTAATAGCGAAAATTGGGAAATTTTCCGCATTTGCAGTAAAGTCCCTGAAATTTTGTACGTAAAGTTACATTGTTTCATTTGACAATAAGTAAGAAGAGAGGATATGCCTCAGAAAGGTGTTGCTCAAAGTTGTGAACCTTTAAAACTGAAAGTTGTTGCAACGATTGAGGTATTTGTTATTGAGTTTTGTCACATTTTAGATACATAGTATTATCCTTTAAATGTTTTATATTCAAGAAGCGTTAGACATGCTGTTGTCATCTTACAGTTAGGTATTAGGCCATTTCGTCTATGATACCAAAGTTTTAGCGTAGGGTTTTAGCTACAAACCTATAACGCCCTGCCTACAAAGAGGGAATGCCCTCATTTCCCATGTTTTGATACTTTGTCAGTAAATTGACCTAAAGGTAGATAAATGTTCATGAATATAAGCAGGCTTCGCAGAAATCTTTATCGGTACACTCTTTTTCCAAAAGAACATTTGGCTCCAGTTTCAGTCTGGCGTTTCTAAGTTTTTCGCATAAGTTCAGCCTAACCTGTTTCTTATTTTGTTTCTTTTTTAAATTGAATTTTTGTGCATAGTAGGGTCCGAACATAAATGTGTTTGAGAAAGATATTGATGCCAATTTGCATCAATATAATCGCTTTCTGTGTTTTTCTGTCGCTATTCTTTCATTTTTCAATTTTTACTGGAATTATATTTCTTGGGCTTTGTTGAATTTCACCTGCCTTGTATCTTATGTTGTTCTTACTTTTTAGGCAAACCTCAGCCTGGTGTTTTGCATATGTCGCAGACCTTCGGCGACCGTCACCGATGCAAGTGTTCTCATATACTGCTTGTCTGCGATGCCCCTGCGATCTTCTGGCCCTGTTGTGACCATGAAAACAAAGAGCCTCATTTTGATAATTTTTCGCCAATTCTGATAACAGTGTTTTTACTTAATGAAAACGTCAGCCAATGCATAAAGTCAGATTTTGAAACAGAAAATATAACTTCGATGATGCCTTTGCAATTTTCTTCCAGCAATTAGCTCATACTCTCCTGTCTTGAAAGCCTTTACATAATTGATCGATAGATTTTCATACTTCTTTAGATTTCTTGGGACAAATCCTTCTGTTCGGCCATTTTGCTCGGCGCCAGTGTGGTCATAGAGGTAGACTGGGAGCTAGACATTTTTCCATCGGCGATCATCGCCGACGATCGCAAGAAACAAACTATTTTGGTTAATCGGTGATGATCGCTGATAATCGGCGATGTACAAAAACTTATGTCCTTATATACCGCAAGCATTGCAAGGCCCACATCGGCGACGATCGCAAGAAACAAACTATTTTGGTTAATCGGTGATGATCGCTGATAATCGGCGATGTACAAAAACTTATGTCCTTATATACCGCAGGCATTGCAAGGTCCACATCGGCGACGATCGCAAGAAACAAACTATTTTGGTTAATCGGTGATGATCGCTGATAATCGGCGATGTACAAAAACTTATGTCCTTATATACCGCAAGCATTGCAAGGCCCACATCGGCGACGATCGCCGATATATGAGAACCAGGCTTTATAAAAAAGGCTTGTATTCGCACAATGTGTATGGAGTTGGAGCCAAAAACAAACTTTTAACAGTGTTCTTCTCAATTGAAACTTTACCTCATTGATAAAAAAGATGACAAATATAACTATTCAACATTTAATCATATCAAAAAATAGCATCGTAAAAAACTTTGTGTTTTCAGTTTAGGCAATTGGATTTGACATATTTCAAGCACATTTTTGCTAACTATTTATGAATCTGAAAAATGGAGGCGGCCTTGTAATTCGTTTCTTTATTGAATGTTGTCATTGGCAGAATGACGGCAAAAGGGGATTGAAGACAAAACAACATGAAGCCAGGAATGTTGATACACTTTCCTTTGCTTTGTGTGTGATTTTGAGCAAGATTATTTTATAAATAGAAAAGTTCTTTTAACGTCATTCCTGATGTCTTAGTGATTTTCCACTCTGACGCCTTGCCATTCACTTTGTTTTGGTTTAACTGGCTTCATAAAGTAACACTTTGTTGGCAAAAATTTTAAGAACCTTGTCTTCTAGAATTAACAAGGCTCCAACAAACGTTTTCGAATCCTTGGTTTTCTAATTTGTAAGTAAAGCTAGATCAATTTCGAAGACCATTTTTAAAAAAATGCTTTGTTCAGTGTTTACACAAAGATATCCAATAAAGATAAAACAAGACGTTTCAAGCTTCTGCTGAAATCATTAGAGATTATAGCGACAGGATACCTATTATGTTAAAGGCACTATATCCCGGCGCATTTCGCTGGCCATTTAGATTTCCCATTGGTTGGACTACACAATAGACCTATTGTTACGTACCCAATCAGCAACGTAATTTGCAATGTTCTGTCGATCAGAAACGCGCTACAAAGCCTATTGCTAACTCTGAACGGTTGACTGACAGGACATAGTATCTTCAAGAGCAGCCAATGTTTTTCTTTGTCTTAGAAGAAACGACCTCTACTTCTTCTTCAGCTAATAAGGTTCTTGATTCTTGATAACAACAGCAATTTTCATGCGCAGAATTGTTGTTGATGAGCGATAAAGACTTAATACAAATTGACTATTTATTGTAAGAAATCCAAACAAGCGCAAAATCCACGAACGTTTCTTAGTGAGTTTTTTAGTAAAGAACATTACTGATTTTTACTTCTAAACAACCACAACTTTGTAATACTATTGTTTCGAACAGTTAGCTGCTCCCATTACTGTTAAAGACTACTTGCTTTCTTATAAGGAACCTACCTCAAGGCCTAGTTCCAAATGTTCCTTATTCGTAGACCTCAAATCATCAAATTCTAGTACCAAAAGCTCCTTAATTTGTTTGACTACAATAAGCCTTAACACTTAATAGAGAGAGGGGCGAGAAAGCATATGCGGAAACTACTCAATGAAATGAAGCACTTGACACACGAATAGCAAACAATCTATGCAAGTATTGACTGCAAATAAATGGAACCGGCTTTTTAGTTCTTGATGCTTGCAGTTAAAAAGATTTTTCAAATCGAAAAGTTCATTAGGGATTTCGTTTTTAGTAGCATAAGCTTTTTAAATATTTCGGCCTTCTACATGTAGGTTCCTTATAAAGTGGTTCCTTATCAAAAGAAGCGTGAAAAATGTGATTTCAATAGTCCGAGCGAAGTACTTGATTCAACCCAGGGCCTATTTTAAGAAATTTTCGATACTGCACCTCTATAATTATATTTTTTTTTAAAGGAAATTTTTGTTGCAATCATTGCAAACCCCTGTGAACCCTAGGTATCTTAGTCATGCAAGCGTAGCGAGGAAATGCCCCGAGTTTTGAACACGTGTATAGGCCATGATGTAGAAATCACATACAGACAGACGATAGTGTATACAATCAACAATAACTCTTCGAAAGAGCAACAAAACAAACAGTAGCTACAAAATTTGAATAGAAACATAGTCATTTATTTCTTGTAAACGGAGTCACTATCTCATGTTTTGTCTGGACAGTACAACGAAAAAGTTTTATTAGGCTCTTTTTGTTAAGTTAAGTGAGCTTCTGCCAGATGCCCAGAGCATGATAGGGCAACTGATAAATTGTTAGTGAATGTTTTGTCTTCAACAGGATCAAATTACGAAATTTACAGCAATGCTGACATTTACAGGAGATGTTTTGTTTTTGGTTCTGGGCATTTCGTTTTGTTTAAAGTTTTGAAAGAGAGTCTTCCCG
The DNA here is from genome assembly GCF_013076305.1 of Rhopilema esculentum. The sequence goes on from NW_027019306.1 coordinate 4,552,680, forward strand.
ATGGTCATACGAGAATTACAATACATGAACTCTATATCGAACTGACGAGGAAAATTACATTTTGTGAACAAAGCAGGAATCTGGGATAGCGGCAAATAGACATCTTCACAAATCCCAAAATTGAATACTGCACAATTTCGAAATCAATACTGCACGTCTTTAAATTAATACTGCACAAAGTGTGAAATACTAAACACTAAAATAGGCCCTGATTCAACCTCATTTTGTATGCCTAAAAATCTTTGGAGAAGAAATATTTCAGATGTTGCTTTTTATTATAGATTCGAAACAAAACTCAGAACTATAAAGAGTATCAAATGATGTAGACTTGCAGCGGGAAAGATTGAGAAAATCTAGAAAGTAATGACTGCAGCTTAAAGAGATAACACCCAAAAGTCATAATAGTCTTACCTCCAAGTGGAATCTGGAAGTATCCCTGTGACTCGTTGTATGGAATGTTGTCTTGGTAACAGCCAGAACAGTCGTTCTTTAGTATGTCTTGGGTAAATAAAAAATGCATCTTGTTTCATCAAATTTAGTGAAATAAAATTGAAAAAGTTCCTTATATAATGCAAATGGAACTTTTTGTACTAGGCTGACTGATTCAAATGTAATGGAATATACTATAATTATTAAATGCTACCTATATTTTTTCTCACTCAACCCAGTTATTCAAAAAGCGAAAGTTTTTTGATACCATACGAGTCTTTTGCACATTCCTCTAGGTAGAAAATTGCAAAATTCCATATCTAGTTCAGAGAGACCTTGCATGATGACTTTGAAAAAGGATACAAACTTGAAAATAAGCTCATCCACCAAATTAATCCATGAATGCTCACGAAAATAAATACTTTTGCAAATTACCATTACATCATAGATGGCTATAACCTAGAGAGAATTTTGAATATTTTCTGTACTGCTGAAAATTGCTTTCTACTTTCTAGTACCTAGTTACTTTTAACTTCCTAGTGTGATGCTATAAGTTTTCTACTAATGCTTTGAAACTAAATCTTTCCAATTGAGATTCTTAAAGCACCAGAATCGGTATCAGAGTAATCCTGACCGACAGATTTTCAATTTAAACGAGAGATCAAAACTTTGTTGCGTGTAATTGAAAGTGAAAAGAGAGCGATTTGCCAGAAGGTCATACTACACGTTATTTGCTCTGATGTGAAATAAGTGGATTACACATAATTACTAGTGAAGCGAAAATGTATAATGAAATTTGTTTAGCTTACAGCGAAATGTTTTCTTTCCATTGACTTGACCAACAAGGGACTTGCGAACACCGAGAGTTAGACCAGGTTTAGTTGAAGTGCTTGACAGGAACACAGCTGACATCATAGTTTTTCTCAAGACATAATATGTGCTTCGTCTGTTTAAACACTGTACTTCCACGGTAATCCTGTCTTTGTTTTTCACAAACAGAGCTGCAGAAATTTTGAGATACTCGACTGAATCAACATAACTAGTCACCGATAAAACCCTTTCAACGATCTCCTCGTTGATTCTAACATTCAAAGTCAATTGGCTGCCACGGTCAACATTCACGTGAGCAATGATGTTGAGAAGCAGAACGGCTTCCTTTCGAATGATCATTTCTCCCTGTCTTTCGTTGAATTCAAAAAGTGCTTCCGATTTCTTGGAAAATGCACCTGCAATGGCATCCTGTGACCAGTCCTTCAACGGAGAGCTCCATCTAAACGAAAATGCCATAATGTTTCGTAGCGAAAGTGTGAACCCAGGCGGAAGTGTTGATGACCCGTGCATGAGGCTTGTAATAGAAAATTTACTACCGTTGATTACGGTTATGTTTTGGCTATTGATAGCGCTTAGTACCAGGGCAACTGCTTGGCCTTGATTAAGTTTCACTGGTACAGTCAAAGTCATCGACTCTGGACCATCCCCTGAAACAGGAAGTGATTCCTCAATATAAGAAGCAGTACTGTTTGTTATGTCAATTCGTAGATTGACAGTTCCCTGTTTTTGAATATTTTGCACTATAAGCGTGCAGATGATGAGGTAAACCCCAGTGTGAGGAGCTTCGTACACGCCAGTATCTGCATTGAATGAATTTGTCAGATAGAAATCAGCGAAGTGCCATGACCAGCGATCGATATGAACGCTTTCTTTCACTGATTTATTTTGACTTGCTGAAAGCTTAGTCGAGAACCCTTCCATGTTGAAAGACTTAGAGAGCAGTACAGCAGATATTCCTGAAGATGCAGACAATTTACAGTCTTGACATCTGAACATTAAAAAGAGTTTATCATTGGAATCAAGATTGACTGCACCAGCAAGACTCAAGGTTCTTGGCTCTTCCCTTAAATTTTGTATACCGTACATCATTTCTTTGCCCTTCTTGTTGTTATTTCTTTTAAGAAAGACTTTTGCCTCAAAAGCTCTTTTTGGTGTGACTGTCGTATTTAGTAGCGCAGCTTGAAAAGAAGCTGATATGTAGTAAATTCCTGCTTCTTTTGGTGAAAAACTCTGGTCTTTGATATTCCAGTAAGAACTTTGTGTCCTAAATGGCTTCTCCCTAATCTCTTTATCAATATTTATAGCCTGCCATTTTGCTATAGTCTCATTAAGAACACTGCTGTTTATCAACGGTAGGAGCATCATAGGCACACGCGGCTCTTTTAAAATGATTTTCATTTCCCCATCGGATATTCTCATCTTGGATCCGAGTTTGCTTGTTATGATCAATGAGATGTAACTATCGTCCACTGTTTTGATCAAACCTGTCATAGCAATCATCCTCGTCCCTGATCCCTTAAGCTGTAACGTCTTATAAATTCCAGTTCCTTCCTTGGTACTTACTCCACCAGGAATAACAGCAACTGTTACGTCATCACTTTCAAAAGTAGTGACGGACAGAGAAAGGCCTATGAAAGCGAGATTGGCAGGAAAAAAGACCTTGCCTTCCTCACCCAAAAGTCGAAATGAAGAAGACGCCTGGACTTCTTTCCACGAATTGACTTCCAGCCAGTTCTGGTTTTCAAACAAAATATCATGAGCGGATGATATAGAAAGGGTTTCCACCTTGTCATCCTCACCAACCAAGGCACATGAAAGCGTTGTCGCCTTTGAGACAATGATGCTTGCATTATACCCTTTCAAGGTCGCTTGGAAAACCTCCTTTTCTCGAAGCGCGAAAATTTTGCTGGCGTGGACAGTTATAGTTGTTTCTCTGTTTTGAAACTGCCTTCTGATTGTAAAAAGAGTCCTTTGGTTAGATTTAAATGTTACCTCAACAATGCCATTAACATATTCAAGAACTAAATTCAAGCTGCACACATATTGTTGGAAACAACCGGAACAAAGATGCCTTCAGCACTTGAAAAACTTGTTAAGCTCTTATGATAGGCTTTCCAGTTGACAATTCGAGACTCTCTATTTTGGCCAATCCGCTCGTCTTCGAGAGTCCGCGCAAGGAAGCTCGGTAAGACACCAACTTGGCCTATCATCTGCATTGAAAAAGCACTCTCGGGAAGGATAGTTACATTTCCAAATTCATTATCACATGTTACAAGTAGTCTTTCCCCAACAGTCAGGCGTAAATTCGCAGAAAGAGACAGTTCTTTATCAATGTCATAATTTGTGGTCCACGACGAAATCGAATGGCCAGCCAAAGATGACATCAGGCGTATGCCATACTGGACATTACGAAGTGCATTTTCCAACAAAATTTTCAATCTGACAAAATAAATACCCGACTGAGGCACCACTGGGAATAAATCTTTGTCGAAATTTATGCCATTGATGTAAAGGCCTTCATCGTTGGTTGGGTTTGTGTCCCAAGGCCCAACGTAGGTTGTTCCAGTCTTCGGAACTAACTGGCTCCGGAGTTTTTTTAGACTAAAACCAGCTTGCTGAAATGAATTTCCTGTAGAATAAATGAAATAACCTGTCAACTTTTTTTAAGGAAAAGCAGAATGGTTTTTTAGGCCGATAAAGGGCTGCTAAAAGTCGTACAGACGAGGAAGGCGAGACAGGTGGGGGCAGGTGGGGCAGGTGGGGGCAGGTGGGGGCAGAAAAAGGACGAAAGATAATTTAGAAACAGTTCACCTTGAGCAATAATCTAACGTTATACCTCGCATTTACAGTTTAAGAAAATAACTATCATTTGACTTGGTAAGAAAATGGCCCAGGGAAGCTACGAATAGTATTTGTCAACAGCTACCTGTCTTGTTTTTCAACAGTGGAGCATTACCTGTCTTGTTTTTCAACAGTGGAGCAATACCTGTCTTTTTTTCAACATTTGGCATCATTTTAAAGAATTGCAGGTAGGATTGTGAACTGTTTCGCAAGGAGCTACAAAACATGCACCGCCACTCAAATAACTATTATCATGCAAATGAACTGCCTTTACAGGTATCTACTGTTTTGGGATTTCGATCAATGCATTAAGTCAACTCCTTCAGCTTAAATTAAAAGATCATCGAGAAATCAGCATGTATTTAATCTGTAATTTGCAAAGTTTTAATGAACAGCTGAGTACGAATAAAACTCAACCAAAGCTTAGTGAAAATTTATCTCAACAAAAGTAATGATAAACTAAGTTCGCATTAACTTAGCAGCTCTAAAAAGCCTTGCATGCTGTATCAAAGCTTTTGCATGCAAATCGAGCTTCTTTCTGCTTTTCTCTTAGTGCATGCATTATTGTCAACTCGTCTATTTTTCGAACATAGATTGTTCTGTTATTAATCTCACCTTCAACCTTATTATGAACAGGGCCATTTTCGTTTATAATCAACCACAATGCACGATGAGCTCCACCTTTGCAAAAAAGAGCCCACCATTAAATCTACCTTATCAACAATTCTAGATTCTTTTGAATAATAACGGGGGTAAGTCAATGGATTAAAATCGCACAACATTTCATAAAGGAATAATCGACTTGCCTACTGCCTACACTAAATAATAAAACAATAACCTGATAATAACTAAAACTGAAAAATAAAGGGATAAATTGATGCAGTATTAAAGAAACTGAGCAGCGCCGCGGAGAGGATTTATGGGTCCCGGGTTGGATCGAAAGATAAATAGTAAAGCATGCCCAAGGCAGATCATTCTAGGGGGTACGGAGAAGGCTCCCCCTGGAATTTTTAAAGAGGATTGTGGCTAAACTGTTTTGGTGGTTATTAATTCTGTTTGCTATTTTATGTAATTTTAGCATAACTGATATCTTGACACCATGCCATTGTGTAAATCTGTATGACGTACAATGCCAACCAAAAGTTTTGGTACGACATTTCCTCCTTAATTCATGTTGGTTTACGACAAAAAGTCGTAGAGGATTTAAAAGTACGCTTTTCTGTAAATTCTATAATATATTTCTAAGTTATCAACTTTTAAGGGGGGAAGGTGGTGCGGAAATAGGAGTATTCGGGACGAGTTAAAAAATATGAAAAAAAACAATGCAAATTGCTGAGTGTTCAAAGTACTTTTAGCAATGACTACATGTTGCTGTATGTTCCCCTGCTATATTCACATTATTTGGTACACATTCAGAAGCTTTTCGACTTCTTCAGCTCGATCCCACAAAGATTAGAATATCTCAACAAAAATATAGTATCTTTGACATTCAAGCAGTCATTAACTCAAACTGCTTCTACCTTACTTCTTTATAGACTTTTTTCATTATTTTTTCTATTATTGAAAGTTTGAGGTATAATTTTTTATTGAGGTATTATTTATGGTCTACTTTAGCCAAGGCACCCCGTCAGTGACCCTCTGACCCCCCCTCTGACCCCCCTCCCTCAGCACTGAACATGGGTAGTTTGGTCACAAATAGAAAAATCCACGATGCCGTTGTTTTTGTGAATATTTCTTGTTCTTACAAGCAAAGCTATTGCAACGAAGGTTAATCTATTGCCCGCAGACTTTCAGCACAATTTTTTTGAATACGTTACAAATAGAGAAAGTAGCAAATAAGCACTTATTAGTCAAAATGCATTTACTTTATGCTTATCGTGGATTTTTTTCAACAATGATATGGTATGATGGTTGAAAAATTGAATTTAGACTTTAGCCTGTACAATTTATTGCTAAATAAAAAATTTGCAATGATGCAATCTACCTGTTTTTCTATTTCAAAGTTTTCAATTTGGAATAACAAATTTTTGTAAATTGTTCTAATACAACTATCTGACAACCAATGACCTGTTAGATATATTAACTGCAGATGACCACTGGCTGATGAGAAAGCTACCTGATAAACCATTAGGCAATGGTATATATTAACAGGCTGGGGTTTAGATGAAAATAATCCTTACAAGCCTAGATGTTGCAAAACAGGTTGCCATTTCAATGGAATTAAAGAATGTTAGGCCAAAGTTTTGGGCTCCAAACCCTGCTCACCTGCTCTGTGGTGCCTTATTTATAAAGAGAAAACATTGTACTTGTTACTCTCCAAAATTTAACATTATGATTATCGTCTACGCGGCAATCCTGTTGCATTCCCACGGTTGTTAAATTTAAACAAATTACATTGTAGTTTTTGATTGGATTATGATATGTCAAAATAGATTTTTCTACCCTCTTCAGAATTTCTTTATTCAGAGGTTTGGCCGCTCAAATTACGTTTGCAGAAATGGCATTACATGTTTGTTAATAGGCTTTGTAGGTTGGCTGAACACATTGTTGACAACTTCATCAAACCCTATGTTTAAAAAGCAGGAAAGTTTTAATGCAAATATTTAGGTATAAGATAAGTTAATCGTTAAAATTTGAAGCAGATGAAAGCTTTTTATTCATTTATTTCCTAAAACCATTAGCTCAATTTTCTCTTTTTAACACTATTGAAAAAACTTTGAAATTTCTCATTAAATGTTTATACACAAACGATAAGGCCTAATGGATAATTTCAATAACAATTGGCTAGCAATAACTCAAACTAGAGGGTAATAATAACGCTGATAAGTGATCGCGTAGATCTATGAAGACTAACTTATTTTGAGAGGGGAAAGTGAAAACACATTATGTGACTGACAAAAAATGCTGTTGTTGTTTTAAGGCATTTGGCAGGCATTATATCATGTCTTCACCGGTGGGCAAAAATGAGGGTATAATAGGAACAAGAAGTTCTTGACTGTTGCTTACAGTAGCAGTTAGCAATTGCAACTGACGGTATGAAGTTGGGCATGTACTAAGCATATATTTTGAATTGGTATCGATCATATAAAATAATTTCAAGAGAAATGGTACTTTGAAACAATCATATCGATGATGATTACAACACTTTAAAATGTCAAAAATTGAAGGAATTTGCAGTAAGATGAAGTTATAATTTTTTCACGGTTTAGGTTCATTGCGATTTTGAGCATCTGTTGTTACAATTTTATAAAATTTCATTTCCCTTTTTTACGTCAGTCAAAAACTTGAATTTTCCAAAGGTTGCGATTTGAATATTGGATCCCTTGATTATAACTGCAGCAGCTGCTGTCAGTGATTAATGACTGGATCAGCATTTAAGTCATTTTCTTGTAATTTGCTACATAAATTTATTCTTCGTTTGCATTATAGTTGCTACATAAAACATACTTGTGCATGTCTACCACATCATCAATATAAAACATACTGTGGTATCTGGAACTGGTAAAAAGTACCAAAAAGCTGTCAGTCCTTTTTTCTGTTTGTAAATTCCACTCGATTATTGCCGTATTTCTCAAACCCATGTCATGTTTCTTATACTACTAAATATCTTTAAGGCAATGACATTTCAAATACCAGTCAAACAGGTGTGGCTCACGTGAAAAACACAAAGCTACAACCAGAATTTTGGAAAAAGGGGTGTTTAAGTAATGCAAGTAGCAGCCAATGAAGAAGAGGGTAAATGGTTTCGAAACAGCAAGGACAATTTAATCTTGGCATATTTAATTGCAAAATTTATTATGTTACTTCTAGAGAATTGAAGTTTCTGCCTCCAGTAGGTCTAGCGAAGTTTACGTTCGGAAGGTTTAACAAAAATAGCTGCCAGGTCGTAGGGCATTGCAGTACTGTTTCCCACGTAAGTCAAGCAGTGTCAAGAATAGCCAGGTTGTTTGCAATCACAAGTCAGGTTGGAATAAAATAGAAAGCCAAAGGCGAAAACAAGATGACAGAAGCGTCGTTAGATTAGAATAATTGTAAGCAAACAAAGCGATAATAAACAGACATTTTAGTCTTTCTGTATTAGGGGACTACAGCTTCTAAGATTGCCAAGCACTTCTGACGCTTATCTGTGACAATTTTAAGTGACTGCTTTATTTTCAAATGCTTCATCTTATCAAGAATTGGACCGCATGAAGCAGATTATGCATATAAATTCACTTTCAAATAATAAATAGGAATATCTTGAAATCCAGCAAATTAGAAACACTTTCCAAAGACTATTGATATATTTTCTAAATATTATCAAATATTGCAAATGTATTGTATCCCTACCTCCGTGTAAGCTTGAGAACGTAATCAGTGAAATTATCAACAGACGTAACAATTCTTTGTTTTTGGCAGTTGTCATTCTACTTTCGTTCTTTTTCCAATCGATTAAAAGTTGTCATGCAGCTAATTGCAGAGCCACAACAAGATCTGTGCAAACATAATTGCTAATTCACTTTGTGTGTAACTTCAACACCTTCTGAGAATGTACACATATATTGAATATAGTCCATCCAATGTACGGAAATGCAATTCAAAACTTGATCCTGATCCTGTTATGATTTGGGGCTAAAAGCACTCTGACGAACTGCAACTCAAGGCTACTTCTGCATCAAACTGCATGGCTAAATTGCAATTACGGCTTATGACAAGATTTCTTTACTGGCCATCGATACTTTCACGGAGCAACCTCTTTATTCACGATAAGCTCTGCAAGTGGCAAATTGTAAGGCGTTAAGAATATTACGTGATGAAAATTCATTAAACTTTAACGAAGCTGTACGATTCATTCGGCGAAAGCGGTGCATTTTTAGCTGGTGGAAGATAAAATTCACTATGCTATGCAAGGTGTTGATTCTCGACCTGCTAAAGCGCTAATCAGTTCTGTAATCGGCGAGCATAGTCTGTCTCAGTCGAGAGTCAAACCAATAAGAATGTCGGACAGACAGAAATCTCTGGGTTCAGACAACAATGGAGTTCCTTCAGTATTTTCTGAAACCCTTACTCGCTTTAGTGAACAAATCTAATCGATGACAAGATGTGTTCCAACACAAATACCTTGTATTTAATTTCTTGCTTTAGCTTTGTCTTTAACTCCTTCCTTGGTTTGGGTTTCTTAGCATCCCAACTTTGTTTTGCAAATTGCCCTGACTACACAATGAAATTTTTATTTTGACTTTCACTTTCCAGTCGTCGTGCACTTGCCACTTTGTGTTCGCATTTTCATTTATAGATTTTTTCGATACACATATAAATACGTCAGATAGCACTGCTGTTAAAACTGAACGCGTAGTGCTGGACAAGAGTGGCAATCGCCAACTATTTTAGACGATAGCAAGCTGTACTAATGCGTGGAATCCATCCCTTAACCCCCCTCTCCACGAAAAAGTAAAGGAAACAGTCCTGATTGCTTAGAAACAAAATTATTGTTCTCTACTACAAACATTTCTATTACATGGTATTAAAACCTTGCAAAGGTATCGACTAATAGTGATTGCATTTCTCTGACGTCTTTTGATTTCTTTGCTCTGCTGGTGTCCGTATTCATTTAAGGCGGCAGTGACTAGCAATACACGTTTACCGCAATTCGACCAAAGCTGGGTACACATACAAGCTTTACCTACCGCTTTTTGTTGTTGAATTCAGCAATCAGTTGATCACTCATACTTGAGGACAATCGATGCAAAATTGTTTTTCAATAAGTGTTTAATTTTTTAAGAAAAATCCTTACGAAGTTTTCTTCGGCTTTCGGCTATGTGTTTTATCGGCTGCTTTTAACTTATACAGCTGATTCTTACAGGAAATTCAAGTATAGTTTTTGTCTGATTTTGGATGAGGCAATTTAAGTTAGGAAACTGTTAACCATTCCCTTAAAGAAGTTTCATTGCGAACTGCCTTTCGTTCACTAAGTAAAACTTATAATATATTTATGAATATGCAATCAGTACTTACAGCCTCTTAAGTCTTTGATGCATTCGAGGTATTGGAAAGAGAAGATGCAAAAGCACTTTGTTTTTTTCTTGGCCAATTATGACAGAAAATAATGTCCATGCAGACGACTCAGCGCAACCACAGAATATAAAAAGCCCAATTTCTATTCTGTGACGTAATGCATATAGTAGATATATAAATATAGTCGGCACTTAATTTAAGTAGAGGTATAAGAAATGTTAAGACTCGCGGCAATGTTTGTTCCAGTTATACGGCCTAATCACAGAAATTCGAGGAAAACATGTATATTGAAAGAATCTCTTGAATAATACCATCTAATCTTCCTGCTGAAAAGCAAGCCTGTCTTAAACTATCTCAAGCGGTTATACATGGTAATTCAAAACTCATGATTCAAGCCTTTGATTGAATAACTCAGAAAAAATGTAGCTTTGAAACTGTGCTTCTTTTCATCAAAGACATGAAACGATTATTTTCTTGCAACAGTTTTTTACAAAATTGGAATGCAATGGGGAGACTTGAATTTGGAGGTAAAACTGAGTGGAAGTAGCTGAAGTTCATGAGCCCTGTTGACAAAAAATTCGGGCTAAAATAATGAAACAGCTATGACTTAAAGGCATTGAGTCGTGGTAAATACTGGTTCTCCGCGGGGGGTTTGTCTGTTTCCATGTGATAAGTTTGTTTTCATGTGATCAGCAATCAGCGATGTGATTTGTCGAAAGCGAAAGGCATTTGAAAAGCCTTTGTGGCATTTGAAAGGTACAAATGGGGGAAGAAGTTTTGAAACCTTTTTTAGAGAGCAAGATAAAAGAGAGAGAAAGAAAGAACCTTTAGAAACGGTGGAACAAAGAGCACTTACAACATCGTGTGTGCAGTTTGCTTGACAGCCAATCAGATTGGGTATACGCTTCGTTTTTACCATGACTCAATGTAATATAATGTTTCTGTGCTGCATTTACCGAAAGCCATCTAACCGAATAAGGGCTAATCCACGCATACGCATCTCCGTATCGACTCAGCGCAGCAACCAAAAGTAAGCTGCCTGGAGCAAAACCTTTTTTAATGGAGGAGGCAAGCCTCTGTTCTAATACAAAGGCTAGAAATTTATATATAAAAGGCAGTTTTCCTACACGAACACACCTGTTTCATCGCGCAAAACGCGGAGAGAGTTTTGCTAAGTAAGCGTTTTTTTAAAGCTTCATTCATCATTCATTTTTAAAGCTTCAAAAAACAGTTTAGAAACTCCGCTAATCCTTGCAAAACTAAACTTACAAATTGCAAGCTGAAAAATTGCAACTGGAGAATTTGTGCATCTCAAACGAGACCGCCTTATCTAGTCGATTTTAAGGAATTTGTGTCAAAAACGACTTGCCCACTTATAATATAAGTCGTGACATTGTACCCGTCCAAGTATTCATGACATCCTAAGATACTTTTTGGCAACTGCCGGTATTGTAACGTCATCTCGTATGACTGATTCATTTTGCATGTCGAGTATATTTCTATTAAAATGACAAGCGCGCTACCCTCCCTCCCCCCTAATTTTTTTCCAAGATAGAAATCAGCGTTTTTTCAATTATGTTTTTGAAACAGAGCTTTTAGCTAAAGGAGAAAAAATAATTTTTATACTGATCAATTTTATTTTATATATTTACAGTAAACTCCCGATAACTCTATACTTCATGAGACCAATGAAACGGTTCGAGATACCAAATGTTCAAGATATCAGGGGGTTCACATGAAAGTATTTTGCAACTGTAATGCAATATCAGTTCGACTTAGCGAATGACTCAGATTCGAGTTACTGAGAGTTTGAGTTATCGAGAGTTAACTGTACTATCTTATTTACGCATATTTCTATAATTTGTCTATAACTTGCATCTAATCAGCATGCCACTTTTCATATTATTGCAAGGTATTCTTTTGGATGTTTAAACATGGCCTACTCAAAATACTCGAGACAAGAAAGATGCACATTTCTGTTCAGCAACAGCTTCCAGTATTCACATCGATGTGTACTCTGAAGCAAAACTTCACACTTTTTTCCCCAACGTCTGTCACTAGAGTTTTAGCATGACTCCACCGTTCCCCAACTTTCCAATAAACAATAATCAGTGTTTCCTGCGAAACGTCGAATTGTCTGTCCTGCGTTGTAAAGAATTCTCCTAAACTTTTAGGCTAGGAAATGCTTTTTTAGCCATTTTAGAAGGTAGTAATTTCAAAAATCTTCCTACGCGTCGGACCCAACTATTGTAGATCCGCCTATGTCACTTAACTTGAATCTTAGCCGTCCCCCCCCGCCCCCTCCAAACCTAAGGTTCAATTTCATGGCGCCATCTCTGAATGAGTATGTTTTAGAGGTTGGGAAAAAGTTAACAGGTAAGAGCCTGGTTGTTTCTCGGGTTAATCGGAAATGGTTGCATCACATTACCTTACAGGCTTAACCTTTATATTATTCCTTTGGGTGATAATTTTTTAACATATTTGTACTTCTATAAGGAGCTCCAGGATTCAAGAGAGGGGACATTTAAAAGGCGTTTTTAAAGTTTAGAGTCATTGCCCCCGCCTTACCTTTTATTTTCTATTAGGTCTGTGCATGTCAAAATCATTATTCGTCTCTTCTTATTCTGCAATGAGGAACAGGTCCATAATTTTAAATTTTATTCTCAAAATTCACTGTTATTGCAAACTTGAGCATAGCTAATTGGGTCAAGCTGACGAGCGAAAAGTTGTGAGCTGATTATAATTTTTCTGAATTGATCTTTAAGTAAACCATGAACGAGTTTTATTTTCAAGTTTGAAAAGCCTATTAATATGGCTTGATTTAGAGCCTAGATGAGTAGAAAACTACAAGGGGATTTCTTCACAACTGATTAATTATGTATTGCAACACTGTTTGCGAGAGCAAATATTAGTTAAACCCTGCAAGCAATACCAACAAACTGACTATTTGTGAGTATTTTGGCAGTTCAATTTTTTAGATGAATTATTACGTTCAAGGATTTGCTTTGAATTTAAAGCAGAAAATTATCATGACCTAGGAACATTTTTGTTCCATTTATTATGTAAATCACATCAAATTAGGCCTTCCAAAGTCTATTATTTCAATTGAATACATGAATTCGAATCTTCCTTCTACTTCTCTTATTTCTCCTCCACGGCAACCCTTTTTGCAACTCAAATTCTCCCTTGCACTTGCAGTACAAAAGTTTTCTTTTAAGGTTTTACCATAAAAATAAACTATGGGAAAGTCTATAGCCAAACTGCTTACGTCTAAAAGCACTATAAACAACATCAATTTTTTAAGCAACAATAATCGTTTAAGTTATAGATGTACAATCAATTTTTCGTTCTGAGAAATATTTTTATTCTCTTTTTGATTTTCAATACTTCATCGTGGAAAATAAGAGACTTGGAGTTAGTTATTAAGAATTATCTTCTAAGAACTTTGAAGAATTATATTTGATTTTTTTGTATTGGTTGCGTGGATTATGAAGTTTCAGTCAGGTATTGTCTGTTGATTTTTTTGCACGTAAAAGATCTTATCATCTTTTCCATATCCTAAGCTGGTTTCTTATTAAAACGAGTTGTTTTTCATAACAAGCCTCGTTTTCAATGAATGCTATAGTAGTCTGCTTTGCTCTGATAACTATTTTGTATATCTCATTATCTTAACTAGTTTCTAAAATTAGCAGCATAAAGAAACGATTCCCCGCCTTCTCAAAACATTAATCACCAATATTAAAATCAAACTCAAACTTTTCATTCAAAGAAATAATTTCCTAGTACATTGTATTTGTATTTAATAGATGAACCACAAATTGCGAATAATTTTCTTAAAAAGGAAACCGCGTACAATAGATAATTTACAGTTCAGTATGTTTGCTGTCGGACACAGTGGTGCGGTGGTTATTGGGGGTGGGGGTGTTGGGGTGGGGGGCACTTTGAGTCCAACATTCGGCAAAAATACCATACAATCGGTAATATCTGTTGTTTTTTATTTCGGTTTTCTTTAAAAAATTTGTTAACATCGCTCAGAGGTCATTCTCAAACTCAAGGGTCTATCGCTGCTCTCAATTGAAAATCGCTGAGAGTTTGAACTACGATGAAGTTCTAGACTTCTTTACAAATATGTCAGAAAGGAGACTGAAATTAAAGTAATTCAAATAAAGCCTGGAGTCAAGGAAGACTCGTCATGTACTTGTTAAAGTATTTGTAAAATTGCGCTTTGATGTTAAGAGGCTTGTGCTGATCCCTTTAAACCCTGATTCTGCTAGGTATGTCGTATGATAACTTGGCCATATGCCCAATTTGACGTGTATAAAACGTACAGTTTGTAAACGAAAATAAGGTATAGAAAACTACAGCGATTTAAAAGAAGAAAAGAATGTAAATGATAATGAAAAGAACATCATTCGGTTAGTCTAATTAGAAATGTTGATTGGCTATACTAAAAATTCGATAATGTTCATAATCAGGTTCAAATGAGTAGATCAATTCGACTCTAACAAATTGTTTTCAGGTTTTTTATGAAAGATGGCTTATTCGCTAACCTTTTAATTAGCAGTGGCAGAAAATTCCAAATTTTGACTCCTTCATATTCAATTGATTATTTTTTGTAATTTGTCAAGACCAAAGGGAAAGTGAAGTTCATGCTGATGACGTATATTTGTTTTGCTGGACAGGTGATTGAATAGGTCATTACCGCTTTCATGGTAGAAATCAAACGTGAATTTAGCAACTCCAAGTTTATACATGTTATCAAAGTTGAGTAGATTATGTTTCTTGAATAGTGGTTTACAATGAGCTTGGTATTTGGCAAAATTTATCACCCTAACTGCTTTGTGAAGTTCAGATTTTAATGGCTTCAAATTAGTTTTAAAAGCACTTTCCCAGCTTAGTATACCATAAAGTCTGTTAGATTAGATAAAAGATTTGTAGAGTGTAAATAGTGTGCTTTAAGGTACTAAGCGTATAATAAGTTAATGCTCTTTGAGACTTTAATATTTGGTTGCTTGATATGTTGTTTCCAATTAAAACTGTTTATCAATGATTATGCCAAGATATTTAGTGTAGTTTTTTGATGCAGAAAGTTTAGTAGCCAATCAGAGATATTTGCCAATTCTGAGTTTTCGGTTTTCTTTGTAGGCTTATGTTTGAATAAAGATGGCTAGCATCAGCTGCGGAGGTGAAAATCCAGTTTTTGTGAGGAATTATAGATGTCATTAATATTTAGCAGAATGATAAGTGGGCCTAAAAGGCTTCCTTGTGGAACTCCACAGTTAATAGAGAGATATTCTGACATTTCACCATTAACTGAAACAGTCTGTTTTCTTTCTGTAAGGTAGGATTTGAACCACTATAGGCGATTCGTCCTATTAGTGTCGGAGCTAATCCAACAGAATGGCATAATTAACTGTATCAAAGACAAAATAGGTTTATCTTGCCAACATTAATATGCCTCACTGGTTTCTTTACTCTCTAGTCAAAACAAACTTGTATTATCTATGTATTTGAAAACATTTTACCTTTGTTGTCACTATTGATAACACTGAAGGTAAGGAAACATGCAGTATGGGAGTGGCGCAAAGGATGTCAGGATGCCATCTCATACCGAGCTCCAGTGGCGTACCCAAGGGGGGAATGGGGGGTCCGGACCCCCCCCCCACTTTTTTAAAATATGGACCTCGAGATTTGTCCATAAACGATGTAAAACTCATTGGGGGGGGGGTAGTATACTGTATGCTTGTATCAATAACAATTGTAAAATGCTTTGCTATTTACCGTAGCTAACATGAATCAAAAAATGGGGGAAAATTTTGCAAAAAGGGCGTTTCCCCGCATTTGTGAGCATTTGAAGGGTGTGGTCCCAAAATATTT